>MU227121.1:1026218-1045511 GCA_018584345.1 Thuja plicata | reverse complement strand
GAATTTTGAATGTATAATAATTTGATCAATACTTAGAGTACATAAAAATGAAAATCTGATAATAAATGTAGTAAGTGAATGCAAATCATCAAAACCTGTAAGATAGTGTTAACTGGGTAACATGTACTTGCAAATTTCTCTTTTAGTGCCTATTTTGTTGTATGATTAGATTTTGGATAACAGTATTGTCATTGACGTCAACTTGTTTTGATTATCATTGTGGTAACAAACATCTATTATGAGTTAAAGATCTGGAACAAACAAAGTTTATGTGGTCGGTAACTGAAGAATCTTGTATACACCGAGTAACAGTGAACACTGAGTAAATATAGTGTATACTGAGCACAGTGTTAACCGAGGTAGGGATCACTGATACATCATGGTATTGACCAAGCAATAAAAAGAAACTAAAGGCCGACTAAAATGATGAGCTGGCAAATTGATTATTCTGAGGTAATTGATAAGGTTTGTTATGATGATCAAACGGCTGTGACAATTCAAGGATGATTAGACGAAGAAGATTGAAACATATTTTTGACACAACTGTCGAGGAAGGTTTAAGCGGCAAAATCAACGATGGAGATTAAGCGGCAAAATCTAAAGGATAGAAATTAAATGAGTTATGGTGTCTATATAAGAGACAAGAGATTCATTATGAATCATACATGATGCGCACACATGCAAAATTTATGCATGACTGATCAAACTGGTTGAAGACAGAACTGAGCAATTCCGCAGACAACACCGAGCGACAGAGGAAAGAGCATTTACCGAGCAGAAAAGAGTATGAAGAATCAGAGGAACTGAAGTGAATAAATTGATCAGAGGTATTATTTTACTTAGCATAGATCTGAAAATTTGCAAACAGAGTTGTATTTGAATTAGATCATTATTGTATCAGTTTAACCATTGTTACAGAAAAATATCTTAACCGAGTAGGACTTGAAAGTCTTTATTATGACATGCAAATGAATGTTGAGTGTATTCTTGTTGACCCCATAGTCAATGATTGGTCAAGAGAGAATTGTTAGTGATAAATCCTCTAACCAGGTCACATTTAACAGTGTGTATTGTAACCTTTAACAGGGTTGGCTCTTAACCGAGCTCACTTCAGAGGAGTGAAATATTTTGGGTTACCGGTCCCAAGTGGTTTTTTCCTTAGCAGGGTTTCCACATTAAAAATCTATGTGTTAATGTGTATGATTGTTTTGGATTGTTATTTTTCTTCACACATTACTTATCTGCATTGATTGGTAATCACAGTAATTGTTTTACTGCTACTCGATAGATGATTTGGTAGATGAGTTGATGAGTTTGAAGATAATTTTGAGATCACATTTTATATTTCACTGAGTTGATTTATATGTTTGAAATTATCGTTATATACATCTGGGACAATTTGGGACTATAAGATAATTGGAGCCAACTGATTCAACCCCCCCTCTCGGTTATCTAAAAATTGGCATCAGATCGTAGAGTGCTTAGAAGGAAAGTTTTAAAGGGCTTAAGCTAAAGATCACAAGATGTATAAGAGAGATGCACCGAAGCTGAACAAGGACAACTTCTCAATATGGAAGAACGGAATGAGACTATACCTGTCAGGGATTGGAGATGATATAACACTATACCTGGATACTAAATTCATCTTACCTACTGGACCATTGATTGTTTCTCATTGATAGGAGGGTCGGACAGAGAAGCATCTGTATTAGCAATTTGCCCATCCTTTCCTTTTTCATGTGTCTTGTCTTGTCAAAGAGGTTAAGAGACAGAAGACTTCTTAATAATCCTTCTCACAGTGGAGTGGCACCTAACAAACCTATGGTTCACCTTCTCACATGACTCACAACAACTTCCTAGCTTTTTTTTAATATTTGCGATCATATGTCAATTATAGTGAAAGTATTGGTTTGTCTTGGATTCTTTTTTCTGATGATGGATCACCAAATTTGTTTGGAAACAAGATAGAAATAAATTTATGTATTAATTTTAGAAATTATGTACAATAACATCATGAACTATTGAAATCATATGTCTACAATGATAGTGAAAGTACTCTATTTTCATGTAGAGAGTTAGAACCTCATTAATAGTTCATGTATGATAGATTAAAATTTGATGATGTAGATCAAAGTCTTTTAAAAGAATATTTTTATAAATTTGGCTCAATATTTTAATATTTTAAGCTTCATTATAAGTTTGGTTTGAAAGTTTAAATGTGTATCAGAGAGAGAGAGAGAGAGAGAGAGAGAGAGAGAGAGAGAGAACATTTACTTCTAGAAGAGCTACAACTAAGAGGATAACCAACAAGAAAAGATTGCATGCATTAAGCCAATTGAAATTCTAAGAGGTATGAGAGGGAGAGGAAAGGTCAAATTCACCTATATAGAGATGTTTTATAGTTGAGAGATGAGGAAAGAAAGTTTTAAATTTTTGAAACTCATAGGATGTTAGTGCACAAGCATTAGGATCTACATGCATGCATTGTTGTTCGTGCACATACATTGTCATCCTAGATAAATACCAAGAACAAAATCAAAATGCATAGTGGTAGAAAATTCAACCCAATTTTATTAATCAGAACATTGAAGTTCAACTGTAAATCATGTTTAGCTTTTGATCAATCTTTTATAAAATGGAGATATAGTGTCTTCTTTGTTTGTATTCATCTACCATTGACTATCACTTAACTATTTTCTTTTATCAATTATTATTATTTTCTTTTTTACAATCCAAATATTTTTCTACCATTGTTTTGGTATTGTCTTTCTCAATCAAAATATTCTTTCACTATTATTCTAGTAGTTTCTCTTTCAAGAGTTTCAATCAAATTAAGTGTTTTTAATGTTCCCTTAAAACTAGGCATTTAAGTTGCAACTTACAAATAATTATGAATCAATGTTATTTCCCTAACACTTTATCAATATGTAATCTCCAAGTATTATTATTTTAAATTCACATATTATGTACGTATTTTTATCAACATATCTTATATTAAAAAAATGAACACATTTTAATGTTGTGTGTATATATACATATTACATCTATATGCATACAAAGATACATATACAAGCAAGATCTATCTTAAATAGCAATTGTGGAGATATTTTAAAATAAAAATTAAATTATAGTATTATATATAGAATAATTTCATCGTATCATAGGAAATGTACTTTTTAGATACAATTAATTAATTATATAATAAACTTAAATTAACCTATATTTAGTTGTGCCCTTTCCCATCACCAAGTTTTCATTTTCATCCAATAGCAAACTCTACAAATTTGTGAAATAAAACATAAAATAACATTTAATCATAAAAAAGGAAAGAATGCCAATTTTGGACAAACCCATGACAAATTTTCAGACTTGTGATGCTAAAAAACATATTGGTGTTATTTCAAACCCTTTCAATAAGGAGAAAGAAGTGCTTATAACTACTGGTGATGCACCTACTCAATTGAGGTTTTCTCAAATGCTTCAACCGACATTGGTACTCTTGTCATAGTAAAAAAATGTGAGCTCCTCCCACTTCAGCGAAACTTTTTTAATGTTCCTCACATACCACCCTGAGTGTTTGGAAGAAGGTGAGTTGTTTTTGATAAGTGAAGAAATCTTTCACCCAACATTTAGTTGGGTTCATTCCCCCTAAATATTTTGCAAATTTATTTTTCCACTCTAGAAGAATCAAATAATAAATATATTTGTGACTCTCATCTATGAATTTCCTCTCTTGGAGTGCTTGAGTTCTCGCTAACCTCTCCAGGAAGTATTTTATTTAAAATACTCATCAGAAGAATTTTGTATAGATGTTTTGTTTTTGCAAGAAGTTAATATTCTAGGTTTCATGTTTTATGTAGTATGCAATGTAATTTGGTCAACTGTATGATGTTCAACACTAATTGTGAAGTAGGTCATGGAGAGGTGGTTACTTTTCCTTTGCCATGGTGGCAATTTTGTGTGGTGGACCACACTCAAATCTGGCTCGTTATCTAATATGGATCCTTATGAATGATGGTAATTAGCCTTTTGAGATCATAAATGTTTATGCTTTAGTGATATTTTTGAGAGATCTTTTATAATGTAATGGTGGATTGTGGATTCAATGCCTCCAACCAATTGGGTTTGTGTGTCAACATTATCAAGGTGGAAATGGCATATGACAAGGATAGTACTTTGACTTTACATTGGATAGTTGGGGAGGTGTGGTTTAGATGTGTACTAAATTGGGTCTTTCTGACACCAATTAGGGTCACCATCACACTCTGACCATTAGGCATACATGGAGTAATTTTTGGATTGGATTTAACTAATTATTTAAATGACTCGATCATGCTATGATCTTTGGACAATCTTTTTCTCTTTAGCCACTTGCTCTGCTCTTACATTCATGTCATTGTCAAATGTTAATTGTTCAATCACTATCCCATCAAGTTCACATCAAATGGCAAGTGGGCTCATCTTGTTATTGCAAGTACTAAGTCATTTTAAATACCTCTTTGATGAATCATCAACCTACACTAGCTCATATTAGGAGAATTTGGAATCTTGAATGTCATTCTATTCGGCCAATTGAGTCGATTGTGTGGTGGAATAAAGTTATCTACTATACATCCTATTTTATTTGTATTTATGGTCACTAGTAGGTATTTTTTAGGAGGTGGCCACATGAGGCTACCACCTTTGATCCCTACCAACATGCTACTCAATGTGTCATACAAAATCATTGCCAAAGCTCTAGCACTGAAAGTTTGCGACTTTCTTCCTCACATTGCTCACAGTGAGAACACAAGTTTCATAAAAACCAAATATATTGTAAATAATATAATTGATGTTTGGGAGTTTGGATAGGACTTAGAGTTCATAGAATAAGGCCTTTTTCTTGAAAATTAATTCTTTCAAATCTTATGACTATATTGAATGTCCTTTTGTTCTTTCCATGTTTTAAGCTCTAGGGTTTGGAATTTGTGTCATTCAATCTCTCAACATGTATTTTTTGGATTCTTCTACCTGCGCTATCATTAATGATTAAGTACCGTGTGCCTTTGTTCTTTTCCAATCCCGTTGACAAGGGTGCCCTCTCGCTTCCTCTCTATGTTCTTGTTGTTGAAGGATTTAGATATCGTTTAGCCCACTATGTTTCTCAATATCTTACCTAATTTAATACATTGCCTACATGTCACTAACTCTTGTCAATGGTCACTTTAAAATGACTCTTTTCTCAATCTCATTGAGGAGAAAATATCAAAGCATTGAAGTTTTGGATACTATATGCCAAGTGTTTAGCTCAGTCATTTTGTGGCACAAGACCTTGTGCTATCACCAATCTCTTTGTCTTATGCCTCTATGGCTCCAAGTCTTTGACTAGAAATAGATTGATTATGGTGATGTTTTCAAGTTGTTGGGCATTCCCTTTGCTTTCTAAGCTTCTCTAATGGTCTTGTGGCATATTGTTCTTACCAAAATTGAAAATAAGATTGATTATTGGATTACTAAAACTCTGTTTCCTTGGTGGGACAGTTTCAAGTGCGTTCTAAAATTCTTGCAATCACACATGTTTATTACTCCTCTTGTTAGGATCCTTCAAAAGCTTTCTACCTAAAGTTAGAGAAGCTTCTCTAAGATTTTTGTGGGATTCTTCTTATGACCACAAGGTTTTTCATCTTGTTTCTTAGGACTTCTCCTACCTGCCTCATAAATTTGGAGGGCCGAATCTGTATGTCAAATATATTATTTGTTCCCTCGCCAAAAATAAATTATAGACTATTCCTCTTCAATATTGTGTTTCTTCAAGTTACCTATTTGATCATCCTACCAAGAAGGGGATTGGTTTTCAAACACTTCTTCTCATGAAAATTTGTTCAGTTTGAGAGAAATTTAGTTGCCAAAATCATTTGACATGCCAAGGAATTTCAAGCCTTGGCTTGATTGGGATGGGTCTAGCTTTAGGGATGTTATTTTCCTTAATTGACATAACTTATGAAAATCCCCTATTCTGCAAAACAAAGATCTCCCTCTAGCCTTTTTTCCTTGAACTAAGGCCTTATAGTTTCCAAAAGAAAGCTATCTAATGCATATGAGATTTAGTCTCTAGAACTTCTATGATTCTTATACCCTAGGATGAGCTTAAAATAGAAAAATTCCTCTTGTTTAGAATGTGAGACTTTTGATGCAATTGTGAGGGTCATTCCTATTGATATGATTCACAAAATTGATATTCAATCTTTCATTCTATGGTGGAAACATTGTAAGTGTGGTCCAAACACTACTTTATCTAATTACAAGTCACATCTTGATCACTTGATTTATCTATGCATCTTCCTATGGTGGCCAGTTTAAACTTGAGATGGCATTTGCAATCACTGATCTCTGTTTGGGAATGCAAATTTATCAATGTTTGGGCATTTGTTCTCGAGCCTAAAATTGCCTACTTTTCTTCATGTATTCTTTCTCAATGATTTCTTGTGGGATCAAGGCTTCCTCGTATGAGAATTTAATACCCTCATTTCTCATTTTGTGGGTAACTGGATTCATTCATTCAAACACCCAATTTATTTTTTGTTGAGCTCAACAACCTTATAACTAGATTCATCACTTCTTTCAACCTTCTTGACTAAAACATTTTTATTGGCATATGGATATCCTAGGGGATTAGACTCACATTCCTCATAAATTTAACTAGATTTTACATGCTTTTAGGGTGGATATTATCTTCTATATTTAGAAAGATAGAAATTATGCAATTTTTGCTCATTGTATTTTTGATCAACATGTTTTGACTTGGTCCTACGGATGGGGCATTACAATCTTTAAGTTTTAATTTCATTAAAGGGAATTGCTATATCAAATTTTGAGCTTTCATTCTACAACAACATTTAACTCCTCCTTAGAGACAACAAATTAAGAAGAAGAGACATTTCCTTTGTCGTCACTAAAAAAATATCCCCTATGACCAAGATTATACTTAGCATTCTAGTAGTCAAACTCTAATGGTTGAAAAAGACATTATTATTACACTCCTTCCACATCCCTTCGACTACATAAAATAGATAAAGGCTCCATAAGAGATTCAAGGAAAGCTCGGGCTAAGGAGAGAATCATTGCTCAATTGGACCTAGACATTACGAAGGAAGTCCCAAACCACCTAAAAAAGAGAGAACAACAACACTCAAATATTCCAATAAAAGGAAAAACCTATTAGCAAATGGCTAACCAACTCCTCTATAGCCTCACTTAAAGCATATATATTGGGAACAATGATTCCTCTTTTATTCAAATTATCAATTGTAAGGATCTTATTTTGGGAAACTAACCAAGAGATGTAAACCTCGGGAATAAATGAGGTTGCCACAACTTTGACCAAAAGGTTGAAGGATCTTGTCAAAAAGAAAAGAAAAACTAATGGTCATGGCAAAAGAGAAAAAAAAGGGCTAGTATCTCACACCAACTTATCCCTCCAATCAACTTGAGAAATGTGAAAATTTCTAGTAGGGATCAAACATTTGGAGAGAGCGTCAACATAGAAGGGGAAGTAAACCAAAGGAAGATTCTTCCAAACTTTCACTTCACTCAAGTTTATGTTAGATAATATTTACATCATATAATTTCACATTAGTATAGTCTTGGGAAATGACCTCATCATATTGCTAAACTATCAAATAAATCACCTTATTAAATGTGTGTGATTTTTTTTCCTAAGATCACTGCCTTGACTTATTTTTTTTCTATTTCAAGATTATATTTTGTTTCAATAGCCATATGTTTTGATCATTTTTATGCTTAATCTCTAGCATCAAATACATTTTCAAGGTAAAAAACCCTTTTGGTACATTATTAGCTTGGTGATTTGGTAAGGTGGTATCAATTCAATTTTATTTCTTTGTAAAAATAGTCTTGTTTTGGATGAGTCTAATAATTCACTCATCACTATCAAATAACTTCCAAAGAACAATGTTGATGGGGTCGCTAATCCAAGAATAATTTTATAAGGCCTCAATTGGTTGGTAGACCTTTTGAAGCATCAAATTTTTACTTGACCACTTGCATTCAATCTACTTCAAAAATTATTTAGTAAGATTGCTTGAAAGATACCTATACCAAAGAATTTTAGTAATCTCATTTTTATGCTCATGAAATATCAAGCAATTATTTTTTGTTTTGCATTGAGTTCCCATTGATTTTCTTATCACTTTAGGACCACCAAAAACTTGTAGAATGTTAAAAAATATCACAACTTATATGCCTAGTGGTGGAGACTTATAATATGTTGCATCATAAATCTCATCATCCTCCCCCATGATAATATTTACAATTATTGAGGAAATATACCGCCCATTCATCAATGGTGTCATAACATTGGAGTGTACCTCCAAGTCCTACCTAGAGCACCCTCCCACTTAAAAAGTACAAATGTTGTTGGCATCCTAGATTGGTGTTCATAATGTTCAGCATGTTAAGATGCAATAGGCTTGTAGGAATATTTATTCTACTTGCATATCGAGTTCCAACTATCATGTAGCATTGATAAAAAAATAAAGTCCTCTTATCTTTTCAAAGTAATGGTTGCATAGACTTATACCAAGTATGGGGGATAAATCTATCAAAAAAAAATAAGGATCACTAATGCTAAGAAAATCATGCATCATGCAAGTGAAAGCCTTGATGATAATTATGGCTTTCCTATATATGTCATTAGAAAAAGAATCAAACAGGGGTTTAAG
This sequence comes from Thuja plicata, assembly GCA_018584345.1. Lineage (NCBI taxonomy): Eukaryota > Viridiplantae > Streptophyta > Pinopsida > Cupressales > Cupressaceae > Thuja > Thuja plicata. Next base: position 1,036,791 of record MU227121.1, on the reverse strand, counting down.
AGCATAAACAAATTCCCTTTACATTGATATTCTACTTAAACTATATTTACTTATACAATTGTAGATTAATTGATAACCAGCAATTAGAGACATAAAATCTTAAAAAGTTTTGAATCACCTAAAAAAGTTGAAATGATATGGGAAAATATTGGATGACTCATTTTGAACATTGTTTGGATGGTTTTACACTTGTTTTCTCATCCCTTCTTAATAATTTTGTTGTAAACTTTCGTGCAACAAGTTTTTTTTTTTTGACTTAGAACTGTAGGCATTACATATTGTCAATAGTAGCAATGTTATTCATAAGAATAATTACATTGAAACTAAGCAAGGAATAAGAAGAATCCTTGATGTTCTAGTCTATTGAAGTAGTATTGCTCATTTTTATACACGTTTGTTCTATAACCAAACGTATCTTTTGTTTTAAGACCACAATAGTACCTAATAGTAGCATAGGATTTCATTTATATTTACCTTGATTCTACCATCGGGGTATTCTTTGTATTTTCTATAAAGATGTGCAACATAATCAAGGGTATCTTTTGTTCCATGATCTCAATAGGAGTAAAAAGTTGGGAGTCAAGATGTCTCTCCTTAGCTCTTTAGAAGTAGTTGGATTTGACTTAAGTCTAAGTTAATTAAAGGACCTTAATTAATATTAAAAAATTTAGATTCCTTTCAATAATATAAATCATTATCTCTTGGTGCTAGTTGTAAGTTCAATTTTTTCATTATTTGTAAAAGAAGCTAATACAGAACTATTGTAGTTGTAAATATTTTTTATTTATAAATTATGCAATTTCTAGATTCTCTGACATCATTTCAATCCAAGTACCAAAAGTTCTAATCCTCCAACCATATCATTTGTATTGGCATGGTGTGCACTAAAGTTTTGGGTGGTTCAAGTGATTGTCAATAACCTTGATATGGTAGGATACCTTAAACTATTGCAATATTTATCATAGTGGTTTGTTGGGTTAGACTAGGTGGATATGTATTTGGTGGTTACCCTTAATTTTAATTATTTATTTAATATCATCAATTATAACATTGGTCATCTACGTTTTCAAGGATACTAATTCATTGAAGAAGCCTTGCAACATATTTTTATCTCATTGAAATTGTTATTGTTAGACATTACATGTTGGTAGAAGCCATATCTTGACTAATAGGCAATATCCACTATAGTGGGTGGTATATTTTTTATCATTAAAAGCAACAAATCAAGGGTGTTATCCATTATAAAATCATGGTTCGAAGGCCTAAAAACAAAAGATAATTACAAGGTCAAGAGAAGACCACTAACAATAGACTAGCAGCACAACTAGTAACCCACATCAAGTATGGGTACACAACTCACCGACAACTGTTGGAGAAGGGTGAGAGACTGCAGAGTGATTCTTCCTTTGTCGGTGAACAACCATCCAAGTGATACTATCAATGGGATCCCCAACACAAGATTGTGGGACCTTCGGAGAGAGAATCAACGTCATCAACAAGACCAGAGTACTGACGATGTTGATTAAGTTGATAGTCAAAAAATTAAAGAGTACTTTGGTGTCTAAGCTAAGCTACATATATCTAGGAAAAGAGGCAAGCCAACTCTCAAGTCTCAAAGCAATCTTCCTACCTTTAAAGGATGTTTTTAAGCTTGTACAATAGTGTCCTTATCATTGGGAAAAGTTAGTGGCTAATTAGAAGGTGCAACAAACAATCTAAATGCAACATCAAGATTTTTCAAAAAATGCAACAAGTGATCCAAGTGCAACATAGGGGCTAAGACAAGAAACTATCCCCATAAAAGATGGCAATATTTCTACCACTACAATAAGAACATTATCAATATGATTAGTGAAGGCAAAGAGTGGACAAACCTTATTGCAACAAGAGGAAAAGAATTACCTCTTGATGTTGTGATTGAAATCCTAGTAATAGCTTCAATTTTTATACTCTTAAATTTGGTTATTCAAATCTAAAATATTGTTCACTTTATTATCCTTTATAATGAACCTTAATTGAGTTATATCTCATAAAACATTGTTTCTAGTTTACCAAAATATTTAAAAGATTGAGCCATGTGTTGACATTATGAATCCATAGCTCATGGGTAATTTCATCGTATCATGGTCTAGAATTTGTAAAGTAAGGAACCTTTGTAGGTTTTTAAAATTCTTTATAAAATAGTCAACCAAACATTACCAAGAACTGTCCACACTTTAAATTTTTTCATTTGTATTACACCCATAGCCAAATCATGATGATAGGAAACTCAAGTATTTCAATCTCATGGTAAACTATAAATAAAAGCATACTCTCGAATTCTCCTAAGTAATAATTGTGTAGGAAGTGAGAAGGAAAATAATGTAATCCTTTTGAAAACCTTAACAAGATAGCACAAACCAAATTACTTCTATGAAATCTTTAAGCCAGCACAATTAATCTAAATACATGAGGTTAAGGATTAAAAGCTACACCATATTCAACATAAGATATAATATCATACTAGGAATTCAAATAAGCCACAAAATAATTCATTAAACACATCAAGAAATATATAATTAAATTCAACTTCAAAAATTAATGCTCTATAAAAGAAAATAATTAGAACTTAAAATAATGCTAAGGGAATCACCCAAAAGATCATAACTACAACACAAAATTTATAGCATCTAAAAGTGCAACTAGTATGCTATCATCATTTTATGTATTATGACATTTTACAAATTCACAAATTACATTCAAATTTCAAAATTTTCTTGTAGATAATCAACTTTAAGTCTTTGATTTCATTAAATAATTAATGTTATTCATTATTCTGTTTATAAAAGGTCTTAAAGTTATTTGTATTACTTTGTATGCAAATAACCTCTTTATATATTAAAAAAAAAAAAAGCAAAACCACTATATGCAACTATTTTTCGTCCTATTGACCATATGTCCAATATCCATGACCGACAATTTTTATCTTTCCCTCAAGCAACTAGCTTAATTTTCCCATTTTTTTTGTTTTATCCTATATAACATGTTTCCATATTGAAGGCTTCTTTGAAAAACTACTGACTTGATATTATCTTCAAGTTGTATAAAAAAACTATACTTCTAAGTACCTCATAGAAATTGTCTGTCTTTAGCTTTTTGTCAACTATAAGAGCACATTTCAAATGTTACCCAAAAAAGAATGTAAGCCTCTGAATCGTCCACAATTGTGACATGTTGGCAAGTTCCAAATGACCTCTAGTAATCAAAACCTATGGGAAATTTATTGTGTAACAACAAATGGTAATCAAAACCTATGGAAAATTTATTGTGTTTCACTCTCTTAATATTCTTCAGATTGTAATGTTATACTATACCAAGCCTTAAAATTCCTTCAGGTATAATTATTACAATAATAAATTGAAACATTGCCCAAACTTTAAAATATCACCTATTGAGAATGTAAGCATCACTTCCCTAGAATAGTTATGGGATCTAGTTCTTAAATAATAATGAGTTGGCCTAGTGGTGGAGAACTTGTGCTCTTGAAAGATTTCAAGAGGTCACAAGTTCAAATCTCATGAGAGGTCACAAGTTCAAATCTCATAAGAGGGTAGGGTATGTACACCTCGTTTGTAGCACAGTTAGGTGTGAGGTAGTCTCATATTGATGTCACAATATGTAGACCCAAAAATACGACTAATATCATGGTCTGTAAAAGGACCATGTTTTTAAGTAAACCCATTATCCATTGATCCAATATACTTTTGCCTAGGTTATCTAATTTATGAAAATGTACACCACGCCATCTTTTTTACCCCACGTACATTATAATATTATAAGCATGTGTACGTAACATATATCTTTGAAAATGTGACCTATAAACTATTTGATACCTCGTCCAGCATACTCATTCCATTAAGTTATAATAGACATTACAAAATCAGATCAAAGTGAACTTGTTATCATCATGACTCAATGTTACTAGGAAAATGAGGAAGAACTGAACACACTATATTAAATCTTTCAAGCTCTCTAACTAGAGGAGCATAACAAAATGCGGTACATCAATTAGCTCATGTATTGTAGTCCTCTACATGATGAGAAGTTCCTAGCTCATAGTCACTGTCCTTTAAATCATGGTTGGAGTGTAATGACTTAATAAAGGATTGGCACTCCATCCATGATAAAAGAACACAATCACAATTAAATATTTCATCATTTAATTATAAATGTTCAAAAAATTTATATATAGTTTTGAGACTAATTTAAAATGATGTCTTTTATACATTTTTTTAAATTTAGATCAAATAAGACTTATTATGAATCTTTTACAGAAGAATGCAGCTCAGTTGTTTGAAGCAAATGTGTCTTGCCAAATTTTGGAATATACAATATATTTTATAACGCACTTCAAAATATTTTAATATTTTTTTTAAATATGAGGGTGCATATTTATTTGATGAGAGAGAAATTATTTTAACACCTACAAGGCTTAAGAGAGCCTACACGATAGACTCTCACAAATTGATTTTCCGCATTTCAACCATTTTCTAATATGGGTGCCACCAACTACTCGACTGGACAAAATCAACCAAAGATTTAGTTATCGAGATATATACAAAATTGTTCATGTTGTCCTCAAAAGCATCACATTCTAAAGTGAAGATATTTTTTTGTCTCCACTATTTCGAAGTGTAAAAAATACTCTTTCTTCCCATTTTTCTTTTGCTGTTTTTCAACACCCAGTTTCACAACAAAGTTGATGAGTTAATTCTTAATTGGACAATATAAATTTTAGCTCTACAAAAAAAATTGGCCCCTATATATAATTTTGTATGATAATAAGTAATACAAAATGTGTAAAACTTTTTTAGTCACCAACACAAACCTCAAGGATTGGTCAGAGAATAAAAGCTTACGACAAAATTTAATATAGAGTCGTCTAAGATGGATAGATAGAGGATCATTTATAACAATTCTTTCATTTATTATGGCCAGAGCAGATTCATCTATTATTGATTTCCACACCTTTAAACAAAATTTATAAGTTACCAGATTCGGATCCTGGACCCTCGAACTGGATCTAGTTCCGAGCCGAGTCCGGATTCACGAACCGTTCTGTGCTAGATCCGCATAGGGTCTTTGTTCGGACCTATGGGTCCATCCAAATCCGCACCACCTGATTCTAACCCTAGAGCTTCGAACCGGGTCCAGGTCAGAACCGGGTCAGGGTCATAGCCGGGTCCGGATTCACAGACCGGTCTGTGCTAGATCCGCACAGGGTCAGTGTTCGGACCTGTGGGTCCGTCCTGCAGATCCGGACGAACCCACAAGTCTGAACACGAACCCTTTGCAGATCCAACAAATGCAGGGGATCCAGCGTGGATCCACGTGGACTGCCAGGGACCCACGGCCCATACTAAGTTAAAGTGGGCCCGAACTCACTTTAAAGGAAAAATAAAAAATTGATAATCCATTTGATGATTGATGAACACTTCCATGATTCATGAACATTGAATCATGTTTCAAACTTTAATGAACTATATTTTGAATTTTCATCTTGTAACTTATTAATTCAATGTGATGATTTTGTTTAGAATCGTGAACATAGATCAATGATCAAGTATTTAAATTTTTAATGTTTATCTTTGACATTTGGCATTGATCAATGATCAAGCATCATAGATTCATACTATGAAATGATTTAGTTTTATAATTATATATATCTCTCATACATACATACATATATATATATACACGAACCCACGAACCGGATTCTCGAACCCAAACCCGAACCGATAACTTAGCAAAATTTTGCTTATCCTAGACATTTTCTCGGCTAGCTTCTTAGTTCAAAGACTCCATAATGTGACAAATTGTTTAATTTTAAGCGAAAAGTTCTTAGAAGATAAATAATAACCATTTTTGTGAAGATGGTGTAGACTCCCTTCAACATCTTTTTGTCTGTGTACATTGACGATTGTGATCAATATATCACTCCATACCAATCCTGAGCGAATAGGCCTCCACTAAGCATGTGGACTCAAAATTAAAATTATATAGTTATTAAATTTTGTGGCACAAAGGATCTAATGAAAATATTAGTAAAAGTAGCGTTTTTTAACTTATTAGTAAAAGTAACATTGTTTGGCTAAGTATCATACCAGTTGAGATTCACCACAGAATTTTAGGATGCCCTAAACTTCTTGCCAAACGAAAAATTAGTAACGTTGGCACAAAGATTTCCCCTGGATAGTAAAGGTTGTCATGGGACATAAAGTTGTGAACATTAATTAAATTCACTCACTTAGAAAGCAATTTCTATATCGACCATAAGAAAACACAGACAAGATTTAGAAAGATCAAATCTAAAGTGACTCCATAGAAAGTAGGCAAGGATGCAGAGAAACAGTTTAAATATTTCAAAGTGCTTAAAGTCTATTTTTGATTCACCTTGCCAAAGAAATATCTGTTCGTACCAAATGAATATACAATAGAATAAGGTTCATCCTGTCAACTCTTAAGGAAGATAAGCTTGCCTGCTGCAGCACAAAATTCTAGAAACATAAAATTTGGTGTTGCATAATTGCATTTGCAGAAGTGTGTGGAGGCATGGAATTGTTAAGCCCAATTGTATGCAATGAAATAATCACAGATGAAAATTGTATTTACTTTGATTAACGGATGCTAGCTACACCTGACACATTGAACCAGACAAAAAGCATGTTTCAAGAATCATATATCCTCACTGAATTATGTACAGTCTGTCTGCATACAGGACACTTTGGATCGGAATCACGCTGCACCAGCTGAGCACACCTTGAACAACAAACAAGATGACCACAAGGAATAAAAGCACATCTTCGCCGTCTCATCAAACAAACAACGCATAATTCTCCATCTGGAACCTCACCAGATTCATCATCAACTCCATTTGAGATATTCGGTTCCACCCTTGGTAGCTGAGCCTGCCTCCGACGTTTCCAGAACTCTATAAATCTGCGCCAATTCCTGCAAAAAGATAGAAGAGTTAACCATTTTAATGAAGTGCTGAGTTGTTTTATAACTATTTTGTCCTATATTATGACAGTAGACTATTGAAGATCACATGGAATAATAGAGCTAAACAGCAATTATGTTTCAGCAGCAACACAGAAAAATCATGCAAACATCAAATAACTTAAAGGGCTCAGAAATGCTTGTCTAGAAGGTTGATGAATACTCGTGGTCCATGGATAATGACAAGGAAATATGCACATAAACAGCCAATCATCACTAGAATACCATTGGTTCCTAGATCCATCTAGAGCATTGACATGAATCACGGAAGAATGAACTTAAAGCTTGTACCATTATCAGACAAATTTCAATAGCAATGATATAACACTCACGAATGGAATCTGTTTGAAGAGATAGCAGTTCTAATTATTTATTCATTCTTCGCAGTGTTGTTATGCCCTACATACACACTCCACGTTTTAACATGAGTAAATAGGGACCCCTTTTGTTTTCTTATTTTTCTTGTTTATTGTGTGTTTCTTTTCTTCAATTTTCTTTTTCTTTACTCCTGTCTTTCCTTTTGCTTTGTGTTTTGTTTTTTGTTCTTTTGCTTCGTGTTTTTGGCCTCTTTTGTATTTGGTTCCGGGTTTCTTTTTCCCTCCGGGATCAAGTCTGCCAGGTTTCCCACCCCTTTCAGATTGTTTGTTTGTTTCTGTTTATGGGTGGAGTTTTGGGTCCCATAGAGATTGATAGCTAAAGTCCAAAAGTCCATATCCTTCCCACATGCCCACTCCCGCCTTTCTGTCATCCTCCGACTTCAAGACTCCAGGTGGTTTGAAGTCCATGGAACTGGAGTGCAAAGTAAGGTTTCTCCCCAAACTTTCGCTTCCCGTCTACTGCATTTATGACAATACTATTGGATTTAATGCTGGAGGTATTTTAATTAGATTTAGCTCAAATCTCATCATTATTGTACCCCAAAATTGGAATTTCCAGTGCGAATTAGGTCCCCTAATTGTCGACATCTAGCTCAATCAAGAAGGGTTTCGGTACATCCAAATTTGGGAGAATTATATTGCACTTCAGGAGTTTTATTTGGTGGAGTTCATCCTGCTTTCTTGTCGGCCTGTTTGTGGTTTCCAGGTCTGTACTCATTCTTTTTTTGTTTGGCTTTGATTTCATGTATTTTTAATTTTCCTTTCTGTTCCAGTATTGCTTCCTTCTTGCTTCTTGCTTCTTGCTTTGCAGTCTAGTTAGGTTTAGCTAAGGTCTAGGGTTTAGGTAAATAAATTGGATCAACCCCTAGTTCTTTAAAATCAAGTTGGCCCTAAATTTTTCAAAATTGACCCAAGTATTTTGAAATCCTTAACCATTTGAATCTATCAAAATCTCGAGTCCTGCAGAGACCTTGTAATCAAATGACCAAAATTTGAAAGCTCATGTTCCCTAAGTTTAAAAATTTGACCAAAGAGCCAAGTCAAAGCTTTAGGGTTTATGTTAAAACCGGTTCCTTTTGGGACCTCGTGCCCTGAATAGACTTTTGGATAAAGGTCCCCTTGACCAAAATCTTTCTGAAGCTCTGCTCCTCGTCCAAACTCTTGTGCTCATAGTCAATAGAATTTCGGGTCTTGTTGAGATTTTGGGATAATGTCCCAATGTCCTTGTTCCTTCCAAACTCTCAATCCCAAATGCTTGCCCAAGGACTTACTTTCAGGACTTCTGGTCTCGATTGAACCCCTATCATGTATTTGGATGTCCTTAATCCTCTCGAGGTCCCAACTCCCGCCACTTGTTAAGTCATATCCTTTCAAGACTTCGCGTCCTCAGAATATTTGTCTCGGGTCCCAAAATCCTTGGTCCTCCCGGGTTCCCGATCCCCAATCCTTGTATTCTTTCGTGATCAGAAGTCCTGTTAAACATATAAATGCTTATAATTTGATAAATAAGGGAATTTTAATGCTTAAAAGTGATTTCTAAAGGTTGCTCTTCGTGTTTTCAGGTATTCTAAATTTCTAGAATGTCTGAGAAGTAGAAGAGAAGGTTTTAGAAGTCATCGCCCTAGAGAAGACAAAACTCAAGAGAGCTAACATTGACAGCTTCCCTCTAACCATGAAATACAAATTCCAAGGGTTACCAAAAGAATCCAGATACACTTTTAAGGTAATGAACATAACAAATACAGAAATATGGCACATTGACCTTAATGCCTTTAAGCAAGATACTTTCAGTGAAAATCCTACTCCCAAAGCCAACAAAATAGCCAACTCAAGTTTGGCTCGTGTGGCTTCTTTCCCACTGGCACTGCAGTGCCTGAAGTTGATTCTAAATATTGCTCAGCATTATGACTCAAGAAGTTGTCATGCCCCAAATTGAAAACAAATCATAGATTACATTAAATAATGCTGGAGCGACCGAATGAATGGGATGTCCCAGGGTTGAAGAGAATAACACTCAGACCGCAGCCTTTGTTATTAATAAAACACTGCCATTGATCTAGCTCCGGTAACACAAGGGCAGCGATTCATAATTGAAGGGAGGTATCGGTTGGTTTGAAAGGAAATAATTTATGGAGTGACATGTCACTCAGGTGGGGTTGTATCTCTTGTGCAAGTTACTCTTCGACCCATTTTGGGGGGTTTTAAATAGGATGGGCTTACTCTTGGGAAAGGATGGAAGGATGAAGTGGAAATGAGAATAAAAGATCTGAACATCAAATGATTTGGAAACAATATTTGATCGACATCAGAAAATCAGACAAATAAAGAAATCAGAATCCAAGTTTAATACAGAAGAAAGGCAGCCAACTATAATATTTGTTAAAAGTAATTGCTATGCAATATTGTTGAATCTATTCTTTGTTATCAAATCAGTTAGGAAGTAGTAATTTAATTATTAAATTATATTGTCAATCCATCAATTGTATTCTTGGATTATTTTTGGGCAAAATTAGGTATACCCCCAAAAGGGGTATTACAGAAGTAGGAAGTGTTATGATCCTTATGGAATTGAGATTCTTGATTTAACTGCTGCCATGATTAAAACAACTTTTGACTTTCCTCTCCAAAGGTAAAAGTCCAATGACTGAAGAAAAAGCCCAAACAGCTTATGGAACAAATGTAAAAGGTAATCTAAAACACCACAATAGACATTGGCTCAAAATGGAGAGGAAATCGGTAGCCAAGATTCCTACAAAACTTACTAGGCATACTTTATATTAAAAGTTGCAGATTTTATCACACTACTGAGCAGGGCTTTTGGAAAAGAAGAGGCTAGATCATATGAGACATGGATGTTCCACTTCATTAACCTCATTTTGAAAGGAGACACCTACTTGGACTGGGGACAAATTGTCTCAAACCAAATCCATACCCAATTGACTACAGTGGTCAATACAAAGAAATTTCACATGTCATCATGCATTGTCTACTTGGCATCTAGAGTGGGAAACTTCCGAAGATTAACAACTCGTTGAATCAACTTTTGACTTTCCTCTCCAAAGGTAAAAGTCCAATGACTGAAGAAAAAGCCCAAACAGCTTATGGAACAAATGTAAAAGGTAATCTAAAACACCACAATAGACATTGGCTCAAAATGG
>MU227121.1:991873-1011415 GCA_018584345.1 Thuja plicata | reverse complement strand
ATATAATTATATTGAAACACCCCTGGCCCCTCTGCAGCACCCCTGGCCCCTCCCCCCCTCCGTCGTACCCCCGCCGTACCCCTGCCGTACCGAAATTAAGGCCCTTTTTTTCGCGTACCCGAAACTCGTCCCGGCGTCCCCCCGTCCCCCCGTACCGGTGTAACACTGCATTTTAGTGAAAAAGTTGAGTGTTATCTATGGACGCCATGTGTCCCTATTGCAAACAAAAACATCCTCTGATGAGTTGTTTCTTTTCTTGAGCCTTTGTTTAATATTTGGTCTGGTAGGAATGTGTTAATGGGGAAGTTGGAAACATCAATGACATATAGAGATGATATGCCTAAAAAGATTTCAGAGACAAAGGACAAGGTAAATGTTGTTAATACTCTGTTTTCAGTTATCAAAGAGAAGAAACAGTTGACTAGAAGCAAGTTGCAGTTGTTTGTTAATGGTTATCATTCTTTAGTACCATCTGTTTACATTGGGGAAAATGAGCTAAAATCAGTTGAGGTATGGAGCAATGCATTTGAGCTTATAATGGTGAATACAGAAACAAAGCTCAATATGGATAATGTTGTGGATATTCCAGGGTTGAATGAAATATTGGATGCAATGTATAGAACTGAAGTGGATTTTGTAAAATTCATTGTTGATGCTAGGGCAATCACGGATGTCAAATGTATTCTTCACAAAGAACATGTGACTCTTGTCGGATGTCTCATGCAACTCCTTCAAATGTTGTTAGATCTCTGTTGCAAACGTGCGAGAAGGAATTTGAGGCAACTGATCATCTATGATAGAGAGCTTGAGAAGCATAACAGCTTCTCGATTCCGATCATCAAGAAAAATTTCCATCTGACCCTGAAAAATCCGATGAAGACCCAAAAGGAATCTGAAGTCGAATTTGAAATCCGCTGGCACAAATTTTGAGGCTCAAAAATCGAGGTACCCACAAATATCTGACAACGACCCAATTGAGCTCTTGAAAACCCCAGAAGGAATTTGCAAGAAAATTTTGAATCCGGCACACAAAAAAAGAGTTTCGAAAGAAACCCTAGCCGGCTGCTTCAAGCTCCAAAAATGCGGATTTGCAGAAAAATTTTAAAAGCCGCCATTTTTATCAAAAACGACCTTGATAGAGGTCAAAAATGGAGGAAGGAGTTGTAATGGTTGTTGTCGACATTGCAGAAGGTTTAGAGGCAGAAATCAGAAGCCAAAAGACGCTGGAAATCCGCGCGAAGGTGCAGAGATATGGCCGCGCGAGTTGCAGATGTATGGTCGTCGCCCAGCAGCACAAAAAAAAAACAGCAAAGACGACCGACGAAAAATTGCGAGGTCTAATAACAGAAGCGTTGTGACTTGTTTTTCAGAAAACAAAGGTTGCAAAAATGACCTAAAACCCTACTTAACGTTTGCTAAAAAAATCTGCAAAGAAATTTGAACAGATCCAAGAACAATAAATTTTGAAAAATTTAATCAAATAATTTCAAAGGAGAAATTATAAATTTTTTGAAAAGATCAAGATTGCTCTGATACCATATTACACTAAGTAATTGGTGAAATATTTGATGTATTGAATGAAGAACAAATGCATTCTTCAAATATATTTACAAAGGACAATTTTTCTAATAAGAAACATTCGTAGAAAATAGAAACAATATCTACAAGATATTTACAAAATAGATAACCATTAAACATAATAGAAAGATATTATTTTAATAAAATGGACTGAATCAGTTAGTCAGTTTGAAGAATTGAGGGGTTTCAATTGGCCATAGGAAAAAGAAGTTGACAGGTGGGAAATGTTCCTGAAGGGCAAAAGGCCCAAGTAGAAAGATTGCTGACTTGTTTTGTCTTATTCTTTTTTATTATGATGGCAAGGCACTTGTGATGAGTCAGAAGGAGATCAGTTTCATTTATAAGTATCTTGAGTTTATTGTCAAAAGCTACGGATGACTTATAATGTTGCAAGGATAAACTGATCTAAATATCTAAAGAGTTGTTACACCCGTGTACCTATTTCCAGTTTCTACTCAAAGTTGTTGCTGCTACCGCATGTTTTTGGAGTTGGAGTTATCTTTTGTTTTGATCTTTTTAGTTTTGTCCTCAAAGTGATCTGAAGCTTGTTGAATTCCTTGGTCTATAAAAGGAATTCCAAGATCACTTGAGAAGAGTTCCCATTTTTATATGTTATGTCAGACTAGTTAATACAATACAATACATTTGAGGTTATGCATTTTCAGAGAAGCATGTATGGTGTTTGATGGTAAATGAGCAAGTAAAATTTGATAATAAGTGTTTGTATTGAATGTGAACTCTTTATGAATTGAATACAAATTAAGGATTTGTCTCAATTTGTCTCTCTAAGTTATCAGAAATGAGTTTGTTATCTTTTGTTATCTTTCAAGGAAAGAATTAAATATGTTGAGATAATTAACTGTGAGAGTTTATGATTTGTTGCAAATTTGATAATATTTGTCCATAGAAATGAGAAGTTATATGTAAGGCATATTTTCTTCGAGTTTTGTGTTGAGTGGTTGATGAACTTTGCTATCAAATATTTTCTGCTTTTATTTGACTCTGTAACCCAAAATGGATTAGGCACTGGTCATAGGTGACGCATGAAATGTATGGTGAAACAAATTCAAAATATAAAACTGTCATGTGCTTTACTTGTCTGATAAATTATTGGAGTTTATCTCAAGTATCCATGTTGTCATCTGCTAAGGAGGTTTTAGAGAATTATTTGAACAAGTAGATGAGTTAAAGGTACACCCGCCTGAGTTTTATGGAGCTTGAAGTGTAGAAGGTCAAGTGACCTTGTTATTGTTGGGATTCTCTTGTCTTTAATTTGTGGATAAAGTAACGATTGATTTCATTTTGTTCTTTGACACTCATGATGAATATTAATCATCTTTTAGAATCAAGGGTAGCAAGAAAAAACACCAACACCCCCCACAAGGGGTGGTGCCCCTTGACCCCATTAGGGGCGTTGCCCCTAGACCCCCATTAGGGGCACTACCCCTCAACCTCATATTGGGGTCTCCACTCCCAAATCCCCATTAGTTAATGGAATAGATCAAATAAAAAACTTGATTACAATGAGTGTGTGACAAGGAATTGTGATATAACTCGAGTGAGCCTACTTAGACGTTATTATTGCACAACTTGCCAAACATCTCTTTAGACAAGGCAACTTCTACATATGACATGGCTAGTCGTAGTAGAATTGTAACTCATTTAGAGTTGAACTAGTTTTTTGGTCTATGGTATGTATTAAATTCTGATTATGATTTATATATGATGGAAATTAGTAATGTGCTCAACAAATTTAGTAATGAAGCTTGGAGCAAGAAAGTAAAAGAAGTCTTGGATATTTCTTTAGGTGCTAATGTAGATTTGAAGTTACTTAACAGTAATCTCCAGAAACTCCAAAAACTCCGGAAGTGTGCAGAAGCAACACTAAAAAAAATTTAAAAGACAAAAATTAGATTGGAATACGTAGATGGACCTACTGAAGATTTAGTCCAGCAATGTTTGACTACTTTTGCAGAGTACAAGAACAGCCAGAAATCCGAAGGCATGGTGAACTGATTTGAATATGAAATACTCCTTCAAATATTCTCACTCTTTGAGTTGTTAAAAAATGTTGCCATAATTATAAGGCGGACTTATATCTCCAGTTCACTTTTGTTGTATCAGTCCTATGCATAAATCTAGACGATGGAAACATGTAAACTGAAACCAATATATTGTTCCATTTCTAAGGCATCCTGCATTGTAAGAAATGCTCCAATTGTTGCATGTTCTTTTGGCAGGAAAATTCTTGTTCCCTGGTTCAATGTAAAACCTTGCTCATTAGAAGGGTTCACAAGTTGGAAAATTAGGCTTGAGATCCATAGAAATTTTATTAAGCATTGTTTCTAGTCACTCTTTAGTTTTCAAGCATTCTAGGTTAGTTGAAGATAGTTTTAAGAAGCAGAACCAAAAATCCCAATGCAGCATTTTTGTTGAAATGTTATCAGATCTGAAAAAGGAAAAAAACTAAAGTTAATAGAAATAGGGTTCCTCCAATTTCAATATCATCTTCATACATATGGTACAGTATCTGAATCTCTCTAGTTTATTAATTGCTTAAGAGATATGTATGCTTAAATGAAGTTCGTTAATTTATTTCTGGTTTGCACATGAAATATGATAATTGGAAAATAAATCTCATACCGATACTATATGAATCCTTTGAATCTGGCAATGTTAATATAATAGGTTGTGTTTAGAACAAATCTTTGTATTACAGTTATATGTCTCTTAACTTGTTGATTGAATAAAGTATCTGCTGTAGTATTTCATCTTTCTCTTGCATCTTCTTTAAGATTTTTAAATGTTTCTTTACACCTCAATAGAGTAGGATTTAGATAAGGATTCAATGGAGTTTGAGTAATAAATGACCTCAAGCTCCTTGTATAAACAATGCACATTGACCACTCAGCCAGACAGCATGATTGTGACCCAATCCCCATAACCTTAGAAGGTGACTCAATGACCTTTAATTACGTTCTTCAGGAGAGGAAAGGTGAACTTCACCCTAGCTATGTTGCAGGTGTCAATTTGCTTATCAACAAGTGCACTGTTTGCCTTCTCTTTTCCAGAAAGCAATAAATAGACTAAATTCGAATGCCACCAACACATCCAATCCAGAATATTTCAAATGACTGTTAAAAATAAATGACCTATGCTTAATGGTTGTATTCTATTTGGCAACTCTCAAGCAGTTCATATATGTTTCGTGTACGCAGGGAATGGATCTGATCTTGATGGATGCTCGCTAATATACATTCTGTACAAGCATTACTCTAAATAAATAAAGAAATCGTTGTTATTGGTCTACAATTACTTGGTGTATTCTGCTATCTTCTGTTTATGTTGTAATAGGAAATTCTATCATTTGGCAATAAACATTAGGTGTTTTTGCCTTTGAGAAGCCAGATTGAATTAAAATAAGGTTTCACGCTCATAAAATCTTGGAACATACCCATATAGATGAGATGACTAGTTAAGAAAACATTGGAATCTAATCAAGAACGAAAGGAAAATCTCACAAAAAGTTTTATGTACCTATGGGACACATTTGTATCAAAGAAAATCTACAAAGAAGTCATAAGGAAACAAATAGTGCAGGAAACAATTTGGAATAGCTTAAGGTGATTAAAAGATGGTAAAATAAGTACCCTCTCTGTGTTGTGGTGGCCCAATTATCAGTGTATCAGCAGTTAATCAATCTAGGCTGGGTAAAATGTAGGTAAAGGTTGAGCTGGTACTGTTACTCGTTGAGCAAGAAAAGACTGTGCAAGGAAGTCGTACTTGATCTCCCTCTAATCTGGTTTTCTAACTTCTCAAATTGCTAGTCCCTTTAATCGATTTATCCATTTCAGAATTGAGTTGGGTTTCTGTAATTTCAATCCACAAAGACAAATACTCCTCAAATCTTTTCCAAACACTTCATTATATTGCAATACATGTGTTGAAAGAGATCATAATGCACACATACAACAAAGGAAGAAGACTACAAGAAGTGCAGAAGAGAGTCCACGACAAATTCAAAGCTAAAGTCCAACTCATAGTAGAAGGTAGAATTTGAGTCCTAGTCAAGAGTGAACACATCTGAAAAACATTCAACCAACTTCTAAGAAGTTGCGTTCTTCCCCTAGGGCTCCCGGGTCCCAATCCTGTTTGTCCCGGGTCCAGGTCCATATCCCGTCCAGGTTCGCTATGGGTCCAAGCAGGGTACCCGATCCTGACTGGGTGCAGACCTACCAAATCCGGCGAACCAGTGAAGAATTTCTGCCACTTCCAGAATTTCTGCCACAAATTTCATGAGGGTCTTCATCACTAGTTCGCTAGTCACAGTCTGGTTAAAAGCCAAACAACATTACTTTTTATGTAAAGGCAGTCCATGATTGAATGAATATCTTATGTTGGCAATTGAAAGGCAGACTTGACCTGTAAAATAGACTCGTAGGAAATTGGAGAAAAGACGTGATGTGAAGCAGCTATGTAACTTGTAATGAGCAATTGCCACGTCTAAATCGGAATATCTCGTTTATGGAATTCCTCTATATTATATTACAATTCTCTTCAATGAGCTTCGTCCATATTTTTATAATTTGATTATTATATTCTAACATTATATATTAGTTTATGATACTTTATTCCATATTAATTTTATTATTTATAATTTCAATAATAAACTATATATATATAACTTATATAATATAGAAGAATATATTAATTAAATTATATACATACCTTTTTTTGTACGGAGGAACCCAAAAAAACTGACTGAACCCAACCTTGAACCGGCAATTTGGACCAACTACGGAGAAACATACGAAAAAACAATAGGTCAAGATTGCTAGACATCTTTGTCGATCTCACAAACCAGTTCAATATGATGAGCCAATAGTCAATTATACGAAAAAAAATGTGTTTATTAAGACAAAGTCCAAATGAGAGTTACCCTCCAGGCATTGTGTAGTTGGGGGGGAAAAAAAGAAATAACAGAGGCAAAAACTTGAAGACCAAGGGTTGGAATGCTTTGAGTGGAAAAAAGAGAACTTAACAATAATAATAAGTATGTGGAACATTGTAGTTTCCAGAAGTCAAGGATCCTCCAGTGTTCAAGAATGTAGACAAAGCCCTAGAACTACAGTTACAAGACACGGACTCGACATGTTGATGTTTTACTCGCCTCAGCAAACAAACTTGGCAATGACATGTCAAATCCAAAACCCATGAAAAATAGAGATTTTTAAGGATTAAAATGTTGTTTCCTACACCCTTTAATTAATAAACTTTAAAGACAATAACTAATCAAAAGGAAGCTACTTTGACCGTATACACAAGTATACATTGATCACATAAGTATAAAAATAAATATTAAGTTTTAGCTGAAGGAAACACGTTAGATATATAAATTTGAAATTATAAATATTGTCAAAAAATACAAATCTCATGGATTATGAAATCCACGGCATTATAACAAATATCGAAACAAAAAATATATAATTATAGCTCAAAAGGGCTTGCATCAATCGTCCAAAATCCTGGTAATTCCTGCACTAGCGTCGAAGATAGGTTATAACTTATAAATGATGATGCAATGATGATATTTGGTCGTTTCTTAGTGATACCAACATTCAAGGGGTCTCCTCATACTCTAACCTACTCTTCATTTCCCTGATCAATCCATCCAAGGTCCTCATTGTTGAAGACGAGATTGTCAACCTTCATGATACAATCTAATTCTACATCAAACTCCTCTAGGATAATGGAAGATAAGTCAATCACCAAGATTTGTTTGTGACAGAAATTAAGGTTGTGTTGGTGAACAAATTTGTCTCCACATTAAATAAAATTTATATTGACCCTATGCCTCTTTTGAAGACAAACATTTCACAACAGTTGGGTACGCATGGAATAATTGCTTCCCTCTGAATTTTACGAGGTACAACTCCCTCTCAAAAATGTTCAATGAATTTTTGAATGAAACACAAACCAATGTACTTTTAACCAAAAAGTACGCAAGGGTGTCTCAAATACTCCTTGGTATTGAGGTACTTTCAGAGATCATGAATATAGAATTTAAAGTTTAAGGAAAGCACAGTTCCTCCAACTATCTAAAATTACCGGCCTAAGCAACTAATAACAGGAACTGTATGGAAAGATTAATAATCACGACACGGAAAATAAATAATGCAGAGCAAGAGATATAGCAATCCACAAAGTAGTCAATATACCGCAGGTTCAAATTCACAAATCTAAACTGAGACTTTGCATTAATATATTTATACTGTAAGGATCAAAGTCCAAAACAGGTGCAAATCACTATATCTTTCCAATTAATTCTTTCAAAAAGAAAACTAAAGCTTAACAGTACTAAAAGCCCAAAAAGCTATATCTAATCTAAAAATTCTAACCCTTCATCAGTTTTATGCTCCAACATATATAGTTTTGCAATCCGGGAGGCCTCCCTGAAAACTCGTCCTCTCGGATATTGACAGCAAATAAAAACAGTTACGAACTAGTAACTAATAAAAGTAACAGTCTTACAACAACTGTCCCCTTATCAAAATAACTAAACAACATAAAACTACTATGCATCCTCGGCTACTTGTTCTCCGACGTGGCATCTTGGACCAGCTTCCAGGTGCTCAACAATTCTTGGGTTGGGTGAGAGTGTAAACTTTTCAGTCCAATCAGCTTCGCTCGGCATGCGTTCTCCCAATTGAGCTCCTGGATTCTTTCCGACTGTTTAGGTAACTGTCCTCTGTTCAGGTATAGCATTGATTCTACATTTGTTATTTTGGTAAAGTCCTGGGTTGTGGGCTCTTCGCTTTCTTTGATAGCGTTCATAGCATCTTCGAAACTCTTAACCATAGCATTTGCATCCATATTTCCTTCCTCAAACTAGAGAATACCTGACGGGTTTACTGCCTTGATATCTTTCAGGGCATTAGCATGCATTTCCTTTATCTCTTTCTCCATGGCTCGCATGCTTGAGATCGCAGCTTAAAACAATGATCCTTTCCACCCCAAGTTTTTCTTCAGTATGAACAGCATGCAGGGATCAACCGTTTTCATTGGATTCTCCGACAAGAATTTGGCCACTCCATATTCTTCTATTTCATGAACCTGAGATACAATCGCTGCGCATTTTTCCTCATCTGATTCCCACCCCGGAATTAAGGTTTGAATCTCACTGAGCAACGCTTCGCCTTCGGCATAGGTGGTTTTGAATTCCTGTATAAATTTGTTTCCTTCTTTTATGACGTCGTCAATCCAGTTGTTCGTTGCATCTATCAAGGCTCTGCCCTGTTGCATTTGCTTCAACAACTGCTTGTTGTCCGAGGAGTTAGGATCAAAGGTTTATGGAGCCTGGGGCAGAGGCAGTGCCCCTACGTTACTGAGTGAACTAAGGAACTCAGTCATAGTTATCACAAGTTGTTTATGCTCTCTCTTTTCCTTGCCATCCTTTTGAGATTGACCGAGCATGTGGTCAACCGAAAACTTGAACAAATGATCTCTAGTATCCCTGTTCAACACACCAAACTCCATCTTCGTGACCTCAAAGTCTTCTGCCTCCGGTTCTTGGATTCTTTCTTTCTGTTTAAATGTCGCAATTTCAGCAGTCACCTGTCCTGTAGTCGGGTTTGTGCTCAGCCTTGCATTACTCTTGACTCTCTTCGCCTTCGGAGCACGGACGGCATATTTAGTGAGTATTTCCTTGACTGGTAGAGCGACAGGCTTGAAATTGCGTTTTCTATTCATTGAATCAATTAACCAAGGAGGAATCGAGCTGGAAGTCAATCTTTTGTCTACCGTTTTAGCAGGTGTCACATTCCCTTGCTGAACCTCATTTTTACCATCAGATACTTCTTGATCCTTCTTATGATATTCTAGTGAAAAGGAAATGCCTTCATCGTTGATCTCAACATCTACAAAGCTAGGATCTGGGGAAGCCATTTGTGCACAGGCCTAAGACCTAGTCCTTGACCTCGTCCGAGGTGCAGTAGGGTGTCCACTTGCAACTGCTTTCTTTCTAGACAGAGGGATATCACCTGCATCATTAATCAAAAGGGATAGTTTAGAGGGGTTAGGCAACAATTTAATTGGGACGGGGTTCAGATCAATTCTTTTAGGGGATGCAGTTCTTGTTCCACTTTGCCTTCTCCTTTTTAACCAATCATCTATAAATCCTAAGATAGACCTGGCCCTCATTTTTATGTCCTCTTCTTCTTCTCTTGTCCAGTCTATTTCTGGCAGGATCGTTGGGTTTGAACTATCATAACCAAGTTCAATAATCTTGGAATTATCTTCATCCAAATCTTCAGTGTTGAACTTCAACTGCAAGGTCCTGATTTGAGGGATTAACAACCTAGAATGATCTCTTCTCATTATCATTTCTTCATTACTACAGTCTTACCTAGGCCGAGGGTTCGTCTCACAAAACCCTTACTGTCAAAACCCCTCCTCTCTTCATAAAATTACATGTGAAAGTTCACCAGATCACTTCCTATCACCGAGGCATCAATCATATTTTTGCAGGTCAGGGCTCCAAGCTTGATTGGGAACATAGAATCCCATTTTCCTTCTAGAAGACTGTTTTTTATCACTGTGAACAATTGTCTACACACTTCTACCAAAACAAAGCAGTCAAGAACGAACTTTGGCAACTTGAGGGGCTCTTCATCAAAACCTCCCACCCTGACATATGTGAACCGCGGGAACTGAATGTAAAAACTGCCATAGATTTGAACCAATTTTTGTGCCTCCAGAGAGATTCTTTGCCCTGGGATTCCAGCTAAGTGATAGCATAACTTTCCTAGAAACACATCATGAACTCTACGGTAATTTTCCAGTACTCTGTCTCTTCTCAGCAAGGGACAATATTCATAGATATTTATGTCTTCGTTCCATGGTTCATGGGGAATTCCTTTTTGAACTGGCGATTACCTCGGCCCAATCCAGACTCTGATTTCCATCTAGTATAATTTCTATGAAATGATACATCCAATCCTCAAAGAGGAGTACCAGTGCAGACCCTCTCACTCTGTGTAACAAGACCACTAAGTCATGAATATGAGGCTTCATATGATCTTTAGTCAACAGCTTGGGTAAACTAGACCCTCCTTTGTAGTTCTTTCTCAAAACTGAGCGAGTGACTGGGTTGGGGTAAAACTGGCAAAGGCCTCATTGGGTAATTTAAAGACCGACATGATCGGCTCTTTGGTTACTAACAGAAGACTCTGGCCCTTATTACTCAAAATACACATAAACCTGACATCATAATGATTTATGCACTGTTGAATTAGCTCGGGACTCATTACGGCTGGAGGAAAGGCGGCAGCTTGAAATAACCCGCTAGACATGATCTCGAGAATACTTTCCTTCTCCACACAGTCCTTGAATTTATCAACCATCTTCTCTACTTCAACCCCCATTAAATTAATTTCTGAAATCATCAGGGCTCGACACTCTAAAATAGCAGAATTTCCGAAGAAATGCATGTTGGACTTCCTTTTCTTTCCCCAAAATAAAACAAAAGAAATTGCAGCCTTTCGAAATCACACTAACATGCAGAAACAAGAAACAAAGGGAGGTTTTCAGCGTTTACTTGTGATCTGCTGACTTAGGGAAACAAGAACTTCTATCTTCCGCAGCTGAGACTCCACAATCTTGCTTTGAAATGAATAAGCAAAATGATATACTTTTAAAAAGATCCACATACCGCGAAGTACGGCTAAAAAGATGGACATTAATTGCGGCATGAAGTTTAGAGTGGAGCGAATGTCATGATGTGATATTTGGTTGTTGCTTTGCTTCGAAAAACTGTCTGAGTCATCATTAATTTCTATTTAATGCCACTACATCACTTGTGCCGAGAAATAATCTACATTAATTCATGTTGCCAGCTCAGACTTCCCCCGTGGTTACCATCCCCTCAAAGTTGACCGTACCATTATTCAGATGATTACTTTACTGACACGCCACGTCACCTGTCACATTGGCCGCCAATTCGATCCTTGGGTATGTTGTTATTTTCCTTTGAACCGAGGTTCGAAGTGGTTCACGACCGCATCATGACGTATGTATGGGTCCCACCTGCAATTACAATCATTAGGCAAAAAATCTTTTGATTGAACCTCTTTGAACTACTTTGAACCGAGGTTCAAAGTGGTTCGTGAGCGATCAAGAACTACCAACACTTGACGGAAGGGAACCGACTATACAAAGATAAATTTGAAACATTGTGGCAATTGTCTCAGGAGTAAATATGACCTTGAAAACTAATCGACACAAGTTTTAAAGGAGCGGAAAAAATCGGGCAATGATTTTAAATTTAAACCAAAGGGTCAAAGACACTTAAACAAGGCGACTCAAATAGACCCTCACAGGTTGCAATGAACATACACAAGATCATTCAACCTTTGCACTAACAACCTATTGCACTTCTTGGAGTGTATGTGCTCAAATATACTCCAATTGAGCTCACATCCTAAAGCGCTTCATGGTTGGCTCAATACACAAACTACAATCCTCTAAAGATTTGGCATCTTAACACCAAACCTTTCCCACCATATATCTATAATGACAAGAAATAAAGAGCAATCTCAGTGTTACTTCAGTACTAACGTAAAAGAAGAAAAAAAAAATTATACTTTCTTTATGTCTTTACTAGAATTTTACCTAGCTACAATGTTGTTCAATTTGCCTTGCATATTTTTCATGCAAAGAGGTCTCCTCGTGCAACCCTAAATATCCTTAAATTAGTGATTATCTTCACTCCAACCAAAGAATTAAGTTCCATTTGCTCTACGACTGTGAAGTGTCCACTCAAGACCTCATCATCGAACTTAAAATTTAGGTGGAATTGTAGTGATGGATTGAAAACAAAATTAAAGTGTTTTTAAGGCGTAAAAGATCATTTTTAGTAATTTTGTTTTCTGAGGACTTTACCCTTCCAAGAATTGTGAATTGGGCAAAAACACAGTTCACCATTGAGGGGAATCTAGATTCTATACAGGGTTTCTATTTGTGCTAAAATGGATGATTTACAGGCAGATTTCATACGTTTTCTTACAGCAATAAGGTTTCTCGGGTTTGGTATATTCAGATCAGAATTATTTAATAAATAAGAAAGTCACGTTGAGGTTGATTGGGCTTGTTCAATGAAATTTCTGCAAGGGAATTTGTTGCAGCAGATACAGGTAGATTTATGAGCAGAATTGAACAATTAAAATTCCCTAATTCTAGGCATACCTCTCCTACAAGCCGTACAAAGTTCAAACTGGGAAAGACATTGGGGTTTGTGCAGATTTCTTGATCAGTAATTATCAGCAGCAAATTTGGGATTCATCACACATCACAGAGACATTGTGAATCAGCTTGTTTGCCACATTGGGAATTCCCAGCTTGATTCAATAAATTTGCCTGCAAGCCAGGCGTAGGGTTTAGTAATTCCATTATTTCTTTCAATATTTGTTTCAATAATTATTGTAGTTGCAAATAAAATCAGTTGGACCCACTGTTGCAAGTTGGACGCTCTTATAGTGAAATCTTAATTGAATTCATCAGCAAAAATCCTCCTCTGGTTGAACGTTGGACTCCAGGTATGCAAACAATTGTTCTTGGTGATTCAATACTCTAAATTCTGAAGTAATTGCCTTATTGTTCTAAACAAATCAGATCCTCAAAATTTATATCGGTCCTATTCTAAATTTGTATTTTGGTTCAAAGCATTATTTAACCCAAAGAGCTAGGAGGGCATTCAATTGAGCTCGGAGTGCATGTACACCATTCCCAAAATATTTCTCACAAGGAAATCCATAAACTTTTAACACTTCCTCATTCTCTACAAAATATGAAGATCTACTAGAATTGGTAAAATAAACTGAGGAAGCAAATTCTCTACAGGATGTTCAATACAATGGACTTCAGATTTGGAACAAAATTAATCAATTAAAAATGATACCGATAAAAAATATTGTAAATGGGTTGGGGGCCAAGCTCGATTGGCGAGAGCTTCCTGTGGTAAAGCACGAGGTCACGAGGTCTAGTCTACCCCCAGCCCACGTGATACTGGAGGACGTGTCATGCCAGCATCACCGGTCACGTTAAAAAGTTTACCTGGCACATTGCTGTTTATAGGGGGTGTTATACCATATTCTTGCAGTCTACATATATATATATAAAGTACAATTATATTTGCATAATATTAAGGCAGATATATTAGTGTTAACAGTTAATAGAAATATACACAAATATATATATATATATATATATATATATATAAAGTACAATTATATTTGCATAATATTAAGGCAGATATATTAGTGTTAACAGTTAATAGAAATATACACAAATATGGTTATTTTCCTTTATTATTTACTTTTTTGTTTTACATTCAATTATAAAATCATTAAAATGTTTAAATTCGAGAAAACTTTAAAAAAAACTGGTTATGCAAGTGTTCAAATGGTTCCCATTCATTGATCATAGGAGCTCTTTATATAAATAGTTTGACGAAATGCATAAGTACAACTCAAAATATGGCATGGAATTTCAAAGTTAGGAACAAGGCTTTGTTAGAAAACATTGCTGGAACTTGAAAGAGGTTTGTGACTACCTTGGAAATGTACTATCTGTTGTCTTTTGTTGCCAAACTTGAAGTTGTGGCGAAAAAGACCAAATAACAGCAGAAAAACAGCCCTTGTCACATTATCCAATATGTATCTTTGAAATGCTTAAGAGCATTCAAAAAATCCTTCAAACAATTTTTTATATTGCCCAAAAAACCCCAACAAAAAAAAATTGTGGGTACGTGAAAAATGCATTGAAAACCCGCCAACATATTTGTTGTCTTGCCTTCGACGTTTTTTTCATGATTCTACAGCTACTTGGACATTATTTAAAAGCAAATCAACAGTCAAAATTGCGGTCAACAATTTCAACAAAAACCACAGTTTTAAGAAGAAAAAAATTGAAACAAGTAGCAATTCCTAATTAATAACAAATTTTTTCCCATTTTTGGCTTCTCTGTGTCTTTGAATATCTACATAGTTACCAAGCGATCCAACGATATATGCACCATAATAGGGAATGAGATACCAATAAATTAGGGAGGAAGAGTAAATAAATAAGGAGATGCAGAAATAGTCACTACAGGGATGGGCATGTAGTTTACATTCCTATTATGGAGTTTCCTAGTAACCATGCTCTCTACTCTCTGTGTTTTATTTCTGGTGTTAATTTTCCCTTAATGTCCTTTAGCTTAACATATTAATGGAGTTTCCTAGTAACCTCAGGTCCAGCTTAACATATCTTATCAGCAGGTGCTTAGAAAAGAAGATATTGACTTGTAAATTTGTAATCATGGCTATGCTTTGAAAAAAAAATTGAATGCAACTCTTGCTAACTAAAATGAAACAACATTTCTGAAATACCTGAACACAGCGTAAGCTAGAACTCCAATTGCTACAGTACTAATAGCAATGCCACTCCAAAACAGAACTGTGTTCTCACTGGCTAGCTCTTCCACCAGTTGATCCTTTGTGAGATAAGTCCTGAGCACAGCAAAATAAATATAATCGGACCGAATGAATAAACTGACCAAATAGAACATTGGTTCATCTCACAACAAAGCAAATTCATATGAAATAGTGATAATGACATTATCTATTCTGGGATAACTCTTTAGGAGCTTTTATAATCCTCAATTTTAATAGTGTATATGCTTACAAGAAATGTGGTAGTGACTTGCACGACTTGATACCGGGTTGCCCATTCTCGGTTAAGTGCAAATGGCCAATTGCAGTTATCTGTTTTCCCGGCGCAAGAATCTTTTCTTCATCCAGAAGACCAACCTTACCTCCACATAGCACTTAAAATAGTCAGATCCAACAACAAAGAACTTGGGCATGTAAGTGTAAATAACGAATGAAATGGTATTAAAAAGCAATTCAGTAAATGAATTTGATTGCCAGCAATTATAAATGTAAATAAGCAAATGAAGTCCAGATTCTAAAATGTTTTAGCTGTAATTATTAAAATATTCAATCATGAATCAATCTCAAGGCTCTGTAAAGTAACAAACCGGGTATCCACGACCAAAAATGGCTTGAAAAACTGTATATGGAGTTGCATCTACTGGTTGCAGATGACGATAAACAGTTGTAAGCGGCAGTGGATGACTTGAATCATCCAAGTTAATATGGACATGGCTAAACTTATGCCGCCCTTCACTTTCAATTAAAACAAATGGAACCTGCAACAAGCCAGTATTACTCGACTGTGGAGATTGTACCGAATTCACTCCACAATATGGGTGCATGAAGCATATGCACTTTAAAATCTTAAAATACGAGATGTGCAAACAAAAAAGATATTCATAAAATCATTGCAAAAATGTCTATTTTACTGACAAAACTAACATAGGGAAAGAACAATAACAATCCTAATAAACATATTCTATTAACGCTATATAAATAAGCTTAGTTTGACAAATGACTGGTACAACAATCAACTCTACAAACAATTTAATGGGCTCAAATTTGAAAATACAATCAAATAACAAACGTGAAGGAAAGACAACAAATTCAGATGACGTTCAAAATAAAATGTCACTACCTCAATAACATTAAAATTTGAAAATGCTCACTTAAAGGCATGATAGCTAACTACCACCTGCACTGTTAAGAGGTATATAGAGTTAACCAGTAAGGAATATGTTCATGCGTTAATTTGAAGTGTCAAAAAAAAAACCTCAAGAATATTTTAGAAAGAAAAATAAAAAATATGTAAATATGTGATTTCATATACATTTTATGATTTTATATAAATTTTATGTAATCCATAAGCAACACAAAATCATTGAGTTTCATTTATCAAACAAAGAAATGCCTCGAGTGGCTAGCCTTAGAGGCAAATTTAATTGAATAGACATCATTAAGTCAACATTACTTTTTGTCATTTGATGATAGTGCATAATCTCACAAATGTGGAACTTGCTTACATAATTACATTGTAGTTACTCATGTTAATTGATTAGATGGGATTGTGTTCCCTCCAACAAGTCTTCATTATTCTTAGTTAATAACTTAATATAATATGACAGTTGGTTATTTGCCCTGAACCTATTGTGGATGTTTTGGGAAAAGTAAAAAATGTTCCTCAGCCAAAACCAGTTCTTAAAAAAAGTCGGAACATTTCCAAAACACCAAATTATAATCAAGGAACAATAGCCAACATAAAAAGCAATTATTAGAGAGAGAGAGAGAGAGTGGTGAGGGTCCACAAAGAACCCCCACACCCCTTCACAACAACCCTATATGACAAACAGCCAATCTGACAACAAAAAATAAACTCATTTTGTCATTTTCCATATTGTTAAGAAGACAAAATGAGAGAACAGTGGTGAGCAGGCAAAAGTGCATCAAAACTATAATGTTTTCAAGTAAGATAACCACCCATTAATTATTTTTGCATATTTTTTATTTTTTTCAAAGTTCAGACTCCTAAGTATTGTTTTATGTTTTCACTTGCAGCTATGTCTTGAATTTTAAATTTATTCTAAAGTTTCAGACTCCTGTGAAGGATTTTCCGTTTGTTGTTTTATGTTTGCACATGCAGCTGTCTTGAATTTTCACCAAACAATAAAAGAAACCAGCAGAAGTGAACGCTTGTCATTGTCTGATTCACTCCTTTGTACTCAGCTTGGCTATATAACCAAGGGATCTCCTATGTAATATTCATCCCAACTCAAGTTGATTCAAGTTGAGTCAATCCAGTTACCGTATAGCATTCTTGGTAAGAATACAATTTATTCTTATCATATTCATCTCTCTTTCTATTGTCTTTTCCATTGCCTCTAGATCTTGGGTGGCTATCTTCATAGCCAAATCTTACAATATGTAGTATTGGGGGTTCTTCTAGGACGGGAGTGTTGCAGAGACTATGAGTTCAAATTACATATTTAATCGCCCTTCTAAACTCTTCATAACTTACACATAGGGCCGATTTAATCCTTAAAAAATCCTTTATCAATTTGCAACAGCCATAAACACCGAAAAAATGGCTGCCATTCATGCAACAAAGACTACAAGCGCAGCCACACAAGGTACTACTCTCATCTTTTATGCACAAGAGTACAGCAGGTAAAAGCCTTTCAAAAAAACCCTAGTAAAAAAGGTTAAGGTGACTAGGTTGTACATGGAGAACAAGGCAAGAAATAAGGGAATGTCAATAGGGGCTATGCAACCTAGTATGGAAAGGATCTACCTGAGAAAACAACAAGGGCTTCTCGTGTTGCAAGAATATTTAATATGCAATCATAAGAAGTTGCTTGATTCATCCAATGCCAAAAAAATCTTTGCTCATGCCGCAGCATTTCATGTGGCACATTTTCTCTAGTTCAAAGATGCAAACGATGTTGTTCCCTCATTTGACTTCCCTAGAGAACATAAGGTATATGTTGTCTTTTGTGATAGAGTGTAATGTCCCCTTCTTAGGTGACAGGCAGTTGAGCAGGGACTAGCCTATCATCGGATTCCCTTAAGCCAGTGGAGTGGAAAGGGGGCCCATATTGAGGCTTCTAGAGCTACGAAGGAGCTTTATAAGCCATTCTGGACAGTCTGAGGCAATTTCCTAGATTTTAGGAGGGGTTCCTATTTTTTAGGGATTGACTAGGAATTGACCGAATCGCATTAGGGGGCCTCAAGGATCATTCTAAAGGTTTTGGTTGGAGTTCCTATTTTTAGGGAATGTCCCTA
Organism: Thuja plicata; assembly: GCA_018584345.1. Classification (NCBI taxonomy): domain Eukaryota; kingdom Viridiplantae; phylum Streptophyta; class Pinopsida; order Cupressales; family Cupressaceae; genus Thuja; species Thuja plicata. The sequence goes on along the minus strand of MU227121.1, from coordinate 993,089 downwards.
TTTTTTAGTAGGGACTGCTAGTTGATTATTTGACCACCTAGAGGGCCGAGGAGCATAGAAGAGTGGCTTAGGGGTGTTTATCATTGACTTAAGACAGTCTCCTATTTTTTCGAGCCCCTATATTTTAGGAGACTGCCAGTTGCACTACTACGTCCTGACATCACCTTGATACCAATGGCAGCTTCAGTTTTCAATTTGGTGGCCAGATGACAAGTTTATGAATAAAATTGGGATATTAAAGTATTTACTTTAATATCTTATTTAAATAAATAAAAGGAGGTGACTTAAATAAAATATTCATAAAAGGTTGCATGGCACGCCTCCCTAGGTAACATTAAGTTGTTTTAAAAAAGGTGGCCATTTGTTAATGAATAATAGATGAGGGAATAATTTAATTAAAAATTAGATACAAACTTTGGTGAAGAATAAAATAAGGTAAAAGTAACCCTAAATCGAATTAGGGTTTTGAGGCAATAAAATAACAATTGAAGGCTCATTCTTGGCATTCTATGATTCATTTTACCAAAAGCAAGTTCAATCATAATATAATTGCAGATCAGGGCCTCTTATCAACATATATCAGTTTCGGTATCAGCTTGGCATTATTTCTTCTGGACATATTAGGGGATCAATCACTGGAAAGGGCATAGATTGGTTACATTAGAGTTGCAGATTGGAGGCTTGAGGGATTTGTTTGCACATTTATCCACTTCAGCGGCGGCTAGCCATTCTCACCTTCAGCCTCCAGCAGCAATCTCCATTCACACACAGGGTTAGGGCAGCAATGAAGGTTCCAAATGTAGGGTTTGTGGCAGCAGATAGATCAGACATCAGAGATTATTGCTCCCAAGCTTCCCAAAGTTGGACGGCAGGCAGAATCAGAGAAGTAAAGGAAGATATAGACCAATTTTTACTTGTCATTTCATATAAGAACCGTACAGTGTTAGTACGGATGTGTATTGTCATCTAAGGAATAAAAATAAAAATCAGAATTTATTCTTTTAATTGGTGTGTGCTATTTTTTGTTCTTTCTTTTCAGTATTTGTTACATTCAAGCATGTAGAGTAGTTAATAGTACCAAATATACATAAGGATATATTAAACATTCACAGATACCATACAACTAATAACCAATCATTCACTAACTACCAATATCAATGAAAGATACACAGTACCATACCAGAATACCAGATTGGCGAGGAAGTATTTATTCTCT
>MU227121.1:955819-983054 GCA_018584345.1 Thuja plicata | reverse complement strand
GGCGAGGAAGTATTTATTCTCTTTCTTATTACCAGAAAAACCAACAACCCATACAATAAACCAAACACAAATATATAGTAGCCGGTTGGTTGGGAAAACCAACGGACGCACCTCCTTGCTCCTAACTACCCTCCCGACAATACATAAATAAGTCTTAATACAAAATGACTTTATTTCCTACTACAAAGCATTTGCATCTATATTCATAAAAACAACAAAAAAAATCAGAAAAAAAACCTCAAAAAAAATATAAAAACAGAGTTAAAGAAGACTCCATAATGGATCTGCCACTTGTTGGGTATGCAGAATAAAGACAAGATGTGTTATCATTTGATTTGCCTCCTAAGGAAAACAAAAATTAATCAGCCTATGACAACCCTATGGTGGTAGAAGAGAACAAAGGTGTGTTTCAGCCCTACCTATGAGCATAAGAAGGGCAAATTTCAGTCTTCATGTGAAGACCCAAGCTTGGAGGAAAAAGAATCAAAAGAGCACTTATTAGAAGATCTTGAGGAGTTATCAGGAGTTTTGAGGAGAGTCCAACTCTTCAATGGCAACCAACGTCCTCGACTAATCAATTCACCCACATCCTTAAACTTAATTTGGAGAGCCAACTAAAGGTTGGAGAAGATAAGATTGTTGCAGCCATATCATATTTTGATAGTTCCCACAAATTGATAGAGAACTACCTTTGGAAGGTCCAACTTGAGGGAAGACATAAAGGCAAAGAAGAGGCTTCATCAATCTCTGATTTGCAAGTGTTAAAGACAGACATGGAGACAATGAAGAATAATTATTTAAATCTCCTTTCCGATAAAGATCATCTTCTTGATCTTGGTATTATGTATTCAAATGCTTTGAGGAGGAAAGAAGATGAGGTTGATCTTCTTGCTTCGGAACTTGTGAGGACTAGGGAAGCTTTGGAAAAATCTCAAGTAGCTCTCCTCATGGCAAAGAATCAGATTGAAGAGCTGAGTGTGGAGTTGAGTTTAGCTCATGCTTCACCTACAAAATTATAAAATCAGTCGCTCACAGTAGCCTCTTGTGATGAACGGAAAACACATACTTTGTGTGAGATGGGTATTGAGAAGTTAATTGACAATCCTCTCTTTGAGTTGGATGGTGTTTACACACTTAATGGTACTCCAAAAAAATCAATATGTTGTATACGGATCACATAGTTTCTGAAAATAGCAATCAGCACTTTTGCATTTGGAACCCGGGTGTGATGATTCCTTCACATGGCATGGATCCTGTTTGTGATGGATCCATTTTGAACAAAAATGTTGTCACAACTTCCCCCTTACCGTTGAATATGATAGGTAGTTTATTGGGTGTTAATCCCTACTACACAAGCAACACAGAGTTTATGGTTTTCGTACCCATGGCAATATTCAGTCAGGGTTATATGACGCAGTTCAGGATTTGGTGGAGTTTTGTACATCCAAGATCAGTTTTGGATAGAGTACGGGTCAGAGTATTTAAGCTATATGGGTATCAGGTGGATTCCTATGGTTTACATTGGTAGGAAGACACCTATGATATCATTCAGATTGCTGATCTGAGTTATGACAGCGAGGCATGTTGGTCATTTGTGTTGGTTTCTTGGCATGTGGGAGTTCATTTTCGCATTTTTTGATCTTCTACATACATGGATGGAGTTTGGTTGAGATACTTCTTCTACATCTCATATAGTAGGGTCTATATTTTTATGTGGGATCTGGGTATTGATTTACTTAGTAAATAATTTCACATGGATCCCCATATGTTTTATGTGGGATCCGGGTATTGATTTACTTAGTACATTATTTCACATGGATCCCCATACGTTGCTTCATAGTTTGCGGTGTTTGGGCATTTTTATCAAAGTGGAGTAGCAGGTTGTTTGGTGTTTGCTTGAGGGTTTGCTGAAATGAAATGCCTGGATCCCACATCAACCTCGGGAATGGTGTTCCACCGATCTACTGCGCTACTCTGATAATAACAACATTATGTTAGAAGTTATGAAGTAGCTCATCATGATCCATAAGAAACAATGCATCAACCATGACAATACTCGGATCCCAAATCAAAATATAGAACCTATTGTATGAGATGCAGAAGAAGTACCTCAACCAATCACCATAAAGTAACCATCCATGTATGTAGAACATCAAGACAATGTGAAAATGAACTCCAACATGCCAAGAAACCAACACAAATGGCCACCCACCATCGTTGTTATAACTTAGACTAGCAACATGAATAATGTCACAAGTGTTAACATACCAATGCAAACAAATGAATTCCATCTCGTACTCAACATTCATCAAGTAGGTATATCCCCACACACTCTCGTGCCATTAAATCATTGATGTAGACCATGCAAAATCAGAGAGTGCAATGTAATTACTAATTACAAATACGACAGCCACTAACCTATGAGGAATCAATGAAGATTAGGCCACCAACCAACAAGTAGATAGCTTAAATATCATATGAAATAAGTAACAAATCCAAAGATGCAAAGTAAATGTCATCGTTGCTAACCAATGATAACTCTTCAGTGACTGGTCCACTATGAAGGTCAATAACAAATTCATTAGCTCCATGCGGAAAATTATCAACATCGCCTAAAAATTCAGAATTAAACAACCCGTGTTTCTCATCATCAATGGAGTGGTGAATGTTACAAATGTGTTGAAGATGAAGCTTGGCTTGATGAGTCACCAACTTGGCATTCATTGCCTTCACCAGCCAACTCTCTTTCATTCTTTGGGATTGATTTAATGTTATTGTCCCAAAATTTACTGTTAAGTTTAATCAGATTTATGAATAGATGTATATGAAGGTCTCTTTTAATTTCTTGTCCTCCAATAAGGCTTTACTAACATATGAATCTTGCAGGTTGCTGCAAGTATGAGGAGAATATAATGTATTCACCAAGTATCACTGAGTAGAAGTAATGGAGACCGATGTCTTAGGGCTTGCACTAATTGATTTTTGTACATTTCTTGTGTTGGTTCCCAAAACCGCAGATTGGAAATCCAAGAGCTTTTGCCAATTCTCCTAGATTGCTTCAATCAATCTTGGCCAACGAACGAGAATAATCTAATTCCCTTGCACTTTAGGCTTCGCTAAACCTAGGTGGGTAAACCCTCACCCCAAACACAAAAGGTGTTTTTCTACAGCGAATTTAAACTTTCTTGATTTCTCAGGATGGCAAATGTTCCTTGAATCTAATCAGAATAAGAATATTTGATTCTTATTTAGTGTTTGAATATTATGAATGCTTTGTAATTGAATTTGTATGTGTATAAGGAAAATGCTTTGGGTACGAGATAATAAATTTCGCAAGGATGAAATGAAAGAACTTCAATGCTCACACAACTATGAAAAATTCAAAAACCTTCTTTGAGGAGATACACAGGCCAGACCCTTATCCAACTAATTGGGCGGAATGTAGTCAAGCTTTGTTTGAACCCTCATGTACACTCTGCAATTCAATTTTAGATTCTCTCCCCCATGACATCAAGGACGAATTGATAATAATATTTGTTTGTCTAAATGAATTTTAATTCCTTGGCACGAAACCAATTAGACAAGGATTTGTATAGATGAGAGCTTCGTATACAACCCTTGATACACGTAGAGTTGTGTGAAGAAGATTAACATTTACAAACTCTATCATCTCATTAACTATCATTAACTATTTAAAATGTTTAAAGGACACAAGGGTTGTGTGATGGGTGGTCACTAAGATCTAAGAAGTCCAAATTGTTTGCTGCCCAAGCAAGACAACACTTGCAAGAGGTCAAGGAAAGATAAGGTGTCTAACTAAGGTGTGAGAGCCCCTAAAGTAAATCATGGTCGATCCAAACAGGGCTAGACAATGATAGAAGTGCAAAGGCAAGCACAACTGAAAAAAAGGAAGCGTGTGTAACTATTGATGAGCGCACACACTTATATACTGATAGAAGGGGTGAATCAATATAAGATAAAAATTTACTTATTTAAAATTCAATAACACCATGAAAAAGCAATCATGCAAGATATACCAACAAAAAGTAAAAGGATTTACATGGAAACCCTTTCAAGAGAAAACCAAAGAGAAATAATTGGATTAGAATGCAATAACCATGAAAAAGCAATCACACAAGATCTAACAAGTAAAAGAAATAAGATTTGCATAGAAACCCTTTCAGGAGAAAACCGCGGCGAAATACTTGGATTAGAATGATATTACTCCAGATTTCTACCTTGGATACTCAAAAATCTCTTTAGGAAGGGGTTTTATGAAGATATTCGCAATCTATTCTTTTGTGGCAACATACTCAAACTTGACATTTTCTTTTGTAACTTGTTCCCTTAAAAAAATAATGCTTGATAGGAATGTGCTCTGTCCTAGAGTGCATAACCGGATTCTTTAAAATGTTGATTGCACTCATGTTGTCACAAAGTATGGAGATAAGATCATCATATTCCACCTTCGTGTCTTTCAATGTTTGCTTTATCCAAAGAACTTGTGTGCAACATGATGCTAGTGTTAAATATTTTGCCTCTTTTGTAGATAAAGAAATTGAAGGTTGTTTCTTGCTTACAATGAGACAAGACTGTTTACCAAGAAAGTATGCTCCACTTGTATTTTTTCAATCATCAATACCTCATGTCCAATCTACATCCATATATTTTGTTAAGGGAGAAATTATTCACCTCTCAAATACAACAAACCAAAGTCCAAAGTGTTGTTAAGATATTTGAATATTATTTTGATCACTTGCATGAGTTTCTGTTAGTGGTGCTTGAAATCATGCTAGCATTCAACTACTAGCATAATGTCTAGCCTCGATGTTATCACGTATACTAAGCTCCCAATCATTCACCTATATAGTGTTTGCTTTTCTATAGAAGATTCATCATCCTTTCTTAATTTGCAACCTATGAGCAAGTGTGTTAACTGGTCTGTAATCATCCATCCTGAATTTCTTCAACATTTCTGTAAGAACCCCTACTGGTTCTAACTTCACCAACCCACTGAATTGCTATGTGAATGATATGTTTGCCTTGGAATTCAATAATTATATGAATTTTCTTGAATTTACTTACTAAGTCTGACTTGAATTATTAGTTTAGGCTCTTCGGAATTTCATCAAACATTTGTCATACAGAGTCTATGCTTGTTGTTGTAGTTCCCTTTCGATATTTCTTGGTGTTGTCAATGAACATATGCATTCAAAGTGCTGAAACAAACATATGCAGATGTCTGATGTGAAATGAAAGTGAAAAGCAAGACTTCTCATTTGGATTTCCGATGAATTATGAAGACTAAAAATAAATGTAGCTGATTTCTATAGCCAATAAGCATTTCTACAAACACTTGGCATGCATACTAGAGATTCAATAAGAACTGAAATAAATAGCTACAGGAAAGGCATTTCAACAAACTATTGTTGTGCAACCTTATAACTCCTTATTTTGATTACAAACTACTTACAATAAAACTATTTGCAAATATTGAAATCTCAAACTACTAAGCACATAATATAGAAAACCTAATAACCCATGTGGTTGGAATTATTCTCTGCAATCACTGATTCATCCCCAAACAATTATCAATAACTCAAAACACATATAGCTGAAGGGATTGGGAGCCCAAAGTGCAAATCGAACCCTTCTAGACTCCAAACGCCACCTTTTAATACCTCGCGTGGGAACAAGAAAGGTCGTGGCTGCTCTAATCTGAAATGGTTGGTAATTTTGATGATGTTTTTAGCCTCTAGAACTATGTCCCCTAAAATTGGCACTCACGTAGATAATCTTCACAAATTCTGAGACAAACCCTCACCAAATTTAACACATTGAAGCTCTGTAATAGCCTCTGATTGAAACCATCTCTCCATTTGCACAATTCATCGGGTCTCTCACCAATTCAAAGTGTTGATAGCCTGTAGAATTCACAATTCCCAAACCAATCTAAAACCCTTGGAAGATTTCCCAAGACTTCACCAAATGCAAACAAAATCAACCATTCATCCTAATGAGGTTCGATTCCCTTTCATTTGCTTTTATATTTTCCCCAAATGGTTCAAACCATGAGACTTATTCGAGAAGGCTCTTTAATGAATATAACATTTGCTTTTGTTGACCTTATATTATATCATTAATTAAGCGTACTTTTTCAATGAGTATTAATTAGTCATGCCCCTCCAAAAGGACCCTCTTTATTATAAAGTCAATTTATAGCTTTATAATAAAACTTAAATAATTAAACATCATTAAAGGCCATTAAAATATTAATATCTCATTAAATACTCGTTATTTTGACGAGTCGTCTGATCCAGGGAGTCAACCACCTCATCCACTGCACATCTGACTGCCTTGCTAAATAGTAAGGGTTCACCTCTATCAACCCCTGATTTGCTATAATTAGCAAATCTCTAAATACCTTACCAACATAGATGCCAAGGGTCATCACTGCAACTGATGTCGGTTCAGGTGCCTTGCCAAATATAGAAATGTTGGATAAATGACCTACTATAAATAGTAAGTGTACCAAACTGACCCAAATGAAGAGCAATCTTAAACACCTTTGACCTCCGAAAGGGAATTGGCCCACTGAACTCCCAACAGGAACCCTCTAACCAACTGACTTAGCCTACGAGGGCCACTGATAGGCTGATCTAAACCACCAACCATGGTTAGCTAAAAAGGGGGCATTACAATTTCCTTAATATACTTGGTTTGTGAGATAAATATGCCTTTGTCAAATTGAGAAATTTGTAAAGCTACAAAAAATGATAACTCACCAAGCATAGACATCTAAAATTACTTTTGTATGCCCCTTGCAAACTCTTGACACATTTTGTTATTGTTGCCTCCAAAGATAATGTTGTCAGCATAAACCACATCAATCAATGACCCTAACCTTCAGTCTTGATATAGAGATTACTATCCACAATTCTTCTTTCGAAGCATTGTTATAGATATTTATCAAGTTTTGAAAACCAAGCACTGGGCTTTGTTTAGCCCATTAAGTGCTTTCTTCATCTTGTACACATAATTCTCATTTTTTAATAATAAAAATCCTTATGGTTGTTCAATGTATACCTCTCTCTGTAGACTACCGTAGAGAAAGGCTGACTTGAAATCCATTTGATAACTTTGAAGTTTTTGAAACAAGCAAATGCCAAAAACATTTTGATAGCTTCTATTCTTACAACAAGAGCAAAAAGTTTCTTCAAAATCAATGCCTTCAACTCAAGCATAACCTTTTAAAACTAACCTTGCTTTGTTCCTTACCGCCATCTTTAATTCCCTTGTTTCTAAAGACCCACTTGGTACCTATTACTCTTTCATCTTTTCGCCTTCGAAAAAGCTCTCATGTCTCATCCTTTTCAATTTGATTGAGCTCTTCTTCCATAGCATCGATCAAATACTCATCTTCGCAAACTTTTGCAACGTCTTCTTCTAGATGGTATCTTCCTATCTCTTCATCCTACTCCTTTGCCAACATTTTATTCCTCTTCCTTCAAGTTTGAGTCTTCAAATTCTTCTTCCTCACAGCTTGAGTCTTCCAAGTGACCATTTTCTTTAACTTTCTCCTTTTGATATCTTTCTTCATCCCCTCTCATAATGGTGCTTCATACAATATTTTGCAACCTTTTACTATAACATCTACCTTTGTTACATATAGAGTCAAATTTTCCAAAATCCTCATCATCTCATTTGAAATATCTCAGACTATGATAATGCTTCAAATTTGATTTTGATTTTGATTTTGATTTTTGCTCATGTTTTGCTTCATCATAATGTAATATTGCAACATGCAAGATAAACGATGTAGATTTTCAAGGAAATTAATTTGATGAAATACAAACAATCAAAGATAGCCAATGGGTATTCTTGTGACATACAAATGTATTGCTATTTACAAACACGTGCTGCTGTTACAAATTAGAAAATGCACAATGCCATCATATAACACACACCCACAATGCTTCCATACATAAGATAACAAACCCTCTGAAGTTCTACAAGATAGATCAACGAATCTCCATGAAAACTGATGAATGATGCGCAACTGTGAATCCTGAAATGAATTCACCAAGTGGGCTGACCTGGGTTTTTGTCCAAAAAGCCAAAACCTCTAGGGTTTCCATCCTAGGGTTTATTGAACCTACAAGTTGAAGCTCTCAAGCTCTCAAGGAAAAGTTTCTTTGAAAATAACAAATCAAAAATGAATCCTCACTTCATCTTTTCCTCCTTTTATAATGGTTTTCCTTTTCGAAAGTAATACTTTATTTTATTTCTCATTTAATTTACTTTTTTCCCCTCAAAAGTGATTATAAAGCCACTTTATAAAATAGAACATGTCCAACTGCTAATTAGTTAAATTTAAATAGTCTCATAGGACTTATAGGAATATTTAACATTTAATTAATTTATTTATTCCCTTAAATAAATCCAACTACCACTAATAATCTTCTCTAGGTGATCACTTGGACAAAAGGGGACATTACAGTCCTCCCACCCCAAGATTGTTTATCCTCAAGCAATCACATGTATCAGATTTGCGTTATGCTCAAATGTTCCAATCAATACCTGGATCCCAAATTAATCTAGGACAGTGGTACGTCTTCCCATGTGTATCTCCTTCAAGCTTCCATTGCTCCACTTTAATATAAGCATCATTATGCCCAAAGTTGTGAAGCAACTCATCATGATCCCAATAAAGTAGTGCACCAAACATACCAATGTGAGGATCCCATATCATCACTCTCTCACACCAACAAAAAGTGGAGGAATAAATGTCTTTTATCATGCCACCAATGCCATATGTCCATCTAAATCTGAAAGAGCTCCCATGGATGTGAAAACTGATCATTACAAGTGCATAATCAATCATGTCAATCTACCATATGTTGTTGGAAATCCCACTCAAAATGATGTAGCAAGTACCTTCAATGACAAAGGACGATGGAATCTCATCACTGTACCAACCTCCAACAAAGAAAGAACTGTAGCCCTTGTGATTAATTGTGTGAAACAACCATCTATCACCATGGTGAGAACTCTAACCCATTGAACTATTCCTGAAATTTCATGCTCAAAACCCAAAAGGTTCAAACATGAAATACTATTGTCCGCTACATGCCCATGATGTCTTCTACATTTACAAAATATACTCTTCAAGTATGATCAAGAAATGATATTGTTATCCCGATCAAAAAGAAATGATATTGTTATGAAACCAAGGAATAATGTCAAATATTGCATGCAATGTGGTTTTTCAATTCTTATCACATGTTCTATAATAACAACAAGATGAATGAAACCATGTAAAGATGGGAGATGGTTGATTGTCAACATGAGAACCACCTTTGTTTTGTACCTTCCAAGTTTGCCTTCATAGATACTATCATAGGCTGCTATCCCAAGGTGTGTGACATTCTGAAAACTCCTCTCATGAGCTGTCAAACTTCCCTCCTTGAGCCTGCTGCTATAAATCAGGCCAGCAACTAAATTGAAGTCAAAGATGTTTGTATATCCATGCATAAGAAAGAAACCCATCTCATATTCCTTACCTATCAAGTGAACATGTCTTCAAACACTCAAATACAACCCAAACGCAAATGTAGACCCAAATAAATCTGAAAATGCAATGTATAACCATGTAAGACAGGCACGTGTCAACCAAGAATCCATGAGAATTATGTCACAAGCCAACCAGTAAACAGTTTCATAAGCATATGAAATAAGTGACAAATCCATAGTTGTATTGTAGTTGTTTCGATTAATACCCAAACTCAAACCATGATTGGTTGATCCACTAAATGTATCACCCAGAAAATCATGGTTCACCTTAATGAAATTGTCAACATCAATTAAAAAATCAGAATTTTGGACGTAAGAGAGCTCCTGCTTCTGATCATCCATGGAGTCGTGTGAATCACAATCTTGATGAAGATGAAGCTTGGCCAGATGAATCATCAACTTGGCATTCATTGCATGTACCAGCCAACTCTCTTTCATTCTTTGGGATTGATTTAATGTTATTGTCCTAAAGTTTACAATAAAGAGAGAGTCAATAGCACTTACTTTTTCATGAGAATAGGCCAGCTAATTCAGGAGTATAAAGAGATAGTGTTGTTGTCCTTAATAAGAGGTTTAGGACTAATTGTACCTTTTCTTTCGATGCTTTTGAAATCTTCAATGCTAAAGTACACTTGGATTAACTTGGCAGCCCTATCTTGTAGCATTTCATGTCTTGAAGCTGTCATCATCATAGTCCATTAGGGTATCAACATCACAAATTGATTCATACCCTTCTTCAACTGCTGGTATAAAATCAAATTGTTGGCAAATTGACATTTCAACTTTTACCTCATACATATCTATCCACTCATGAATGTCTACCATGCTACACTTCTTGTCACCACTATCCTTCTTGATTTCATGCCCATCTGATGTCACAAGATTGTTGTCCCAACTCAAAAATCCATAATTATGCTCATACCTTTCCAAGGTGTCTTCATTGCTCTTAATGTATCTTTTTTGAGGAAAGATTGTTCCTCCATGAGTGCTGGCCCATGAGGTGTGTCCTACTACAAGTAACATAAATTCTTGGTTGCTAAAGCTGATCTGTTTTTCATAACTAACCAACTCCATGGTGTGGTATACAAAACAAACCAAATATTATCAAATTGAAAGATCTTATTATTAGGCAATCTCTTAGTCTCTATAATCAGTTCTCTAAGACAAAATATTCCATTATGCATGACGCATGTTCAACCAAAACTGAATCAATAATGTTTCCTTCTACACAAATAAATATAACACTAGTGGCTGGTCCTCCAAGTCAGTGTCCATTATCATCACAGTTTTGAATCTTCAAAGGACTCTCTAAAAGAGGAAACGAACCTCGTGATGCAAACTTAATGCCCAAACTAAAATTTCAGAATCATACCTCTTATTTTGTTCACACACATCAACATGTTCTTCTTGTTTGCTTAACTCAAGAAGATCTTCCTTTGCACGCTCAACTTGTATACATTCTTCTCTTGGAAGAAATAATGATCTAATGTACGATTCTCTTTGTTTTCTTGCATTGTCTAGCTGGTTGCATCGTTCCTTGACCTCTTGTAGGTGTTTGTCTTGCTTGGGCAGCAAGCATCTTTTCCTTCTTAGCTCTTTGTAACCACCCATCACACATATCTTGTGCCCTTTTGACATCTTCCATGGTATGATGTATAAAATTAGAACCCTTGTGGCTTGAATCCACAATATATACTTCATATTTGACACCTTCAAGTTGAGTGTCAACATTGGAAAACTCAACAATACCATCATCTTCATGTGTAAGGGCTGCCAACTCAGGATTTTGTATAGGTAAGGGACTACTTTTCCAAATCGGAAATCAGTCATTTCTTCATGTGTTTGTGTGATGTGTTATCAACAAGTGTTGGTTCATTACATACTGAAGATTTTGAATTGCCTCCACATAGGTGATCAATTATTGCTGGTTTGCAAACCCCAGGACAGACTTTTGAACAATATGTGATTCTTCTTTGCCTAAACCCTCACGTGGCTAAAGTGAACTTGTGGCTTCCTTAATCTCTTGGACAACTTTATGCATAGTCAAAGAATCATGATGGTATGATGTCAAAACATAAATAGACTCTCTGAGTTCTCATTAATTGGTTAAGTCCTTCCTCAAATCTGAATCAGTAATGTTTTTCACCACACATTCTTCAATGGGATCCAGTGTTTCCACTTCTTTATTTGTATCCTCAACATATGTAGATGCATGCTCAAGTAATGAATCATGCAAAATTAATGTACCGCTATTACCATAGCTGCCACAAGTCTCATGTGCTTCTTCTTCAGATGAATTTTCAGCATTGGGATGATCTATATGCTCATCATTAGTGACTTCAATGTGTTCATCATTGTTATGCCTCTTATCCATCTTTTTAGCTTCTTCCAAAATCATTTTCTCTAACAATAATGACATATCCGATTGATATTTTTGAAATGCTTGAAAGAACTCATTCATACCATTCATAAGTTTTCCCATATGTCAATTATTTCTTTGTCGACTTTCACTATTTTTTTATCTCTTTCTTTAGCATAGAAGGAAAGTAGGTAACAATCTCCAATCTTTAATTTTAGCCATTAATGTAACCTTCTTATACCCTTGCTGTAGATGTCTAAAATAAACACTAAATTTGTTTCCTCTGTTCGTAGCAATATACCTTTGAGTTCATTCACTATCACACATGAGTCAAAATACTAACATGCAAAGTAAACCCACCTTCTGGAACTGATCAAAACTACCATGCAATCAAATCCAAAAATTTGTACTGCTTGAAAATGGCATGCAAAAGAAACCTGCTTCATTAAATTGATTTAAAAGTAGCATGCAACTATCTAGGCATCCACCAAACTGTCATACAACACAAATCCACTAAACAGGATTGCTCATAAATAACATGCAATGGTAACCCTATTCATAAACTGCTACTAAACTGACATGCAATTATATAGGTATTCACCAAATTGCCATGCAATAACATCTGACACACATGCAACTGCAAAATCTGGCATGCACTACTGAAACCCTAACAGGCTAGCAAGATCACCAGCTTTGATACCACTGAAATATCTAAGACTCTAATAATGCTTCAAATCTGATTTTGATTTTCATTTTTGCTCATGTTTGTTTCATCGTAATGTAATATTGCAACATGCAAACATGCAGTTTGAACATGCAAGATAAACGATATAGATTTTCAAGGAAATTAATTTGATGAAAAACAAAGAATCAAAGTTAGCCAATGGGTATTCTTGTGATATAGAAATGTATTGTTGTTTACAAACACTTGTTGCCGTTACAAATCAGAAAATGCACAATGCCATCATGTAACACATACAAGGAATGTCTCCATACATAAGATAACAAACCCTTTGAAGTTCTTCAAGATAGATCAACAAGTCTCCATGAAAATTGATCAATGATGTGCAACTATATATCCTAAAATGAATTCACCAAGTGGGTTGATCTGGGTTCTCGTCCAAAACGCCAAAACCTCTAGGGTTTTCGTCCTAGGGTTTATTAAACCTGCAAGCTGAAGCTCTCAAGGAAAAGTGTCTTTGAAAATAACAAATCAAGAATGAATTCTCATTTCACATTCTCCTCTTTTTATAATGCTTTTCCTTTTTGAAAGTAATACTTTATTTTATTTCTCTTTTAATTTACTTTTTTCCCTCAAAAGTGACTTTACATTATAATTTGTCATTGACATTATTATAGTCACTTTATAAAATAAAAAAAGTCTAGTTGCTAATTAATTAAATTTAAATAATCCCATAGGACTTAGCACTATTTAACATTTAATTTATTTATTTATTCCCTTAAAAAAATCCAATTAGCCTACGGCTAATAATCTCCTCTAGGTGATCACTTGGACATTAGGAGGCATTACATCTTCTATAGCACTTACTTCAAAAAACTTTGAAGTATTTTGCTATCGCCAGCCTTCCCTTCCATAGTTCATCAAGTGTCTTGCTATTATTGATTTCGCTTGTCCCTTTGTTTAAAATATGGTGCTTCTATTCTTCATTTTCTCAGATCCATTCAACACATATTTATAGGAGAGTTATCTCCTAAATAATAGAACTAGTAAAACCTCATAAAATAACTCCTTAGACAAGTTCTTCAAACAACTTGTAATTTACAATCTCGTATAACCAAATACAATATTACAATTTTGCACACATTATATTCTAATTATCAAACCATAACAAACCTAATGATGCAAACCAAATCACTACTAATAAGTTGCTTCTCAAAAACTTTATAATACTAACTTCTAAACACATATAACAACACCCCCCTTAATGACAAACCTACTAGATTTTGTCATTACATCATTTTCAACAACACTCAATCACTTCTTTGATCAACTTGGACATACAAATAGTTGACTTCTAAACATCCTTCCGGAAACCCATACATAGTTTGCCTCTATAGATCCATCCTAAAATCTATAGGCAATTTACCAAGCAACCTCTTCTTATGGACCTATCCTCAAATCCACAAGCTGCATCAAGTATTAAAGAGCTTTATAATAAATCCATACTAAAATCTACCAAGCTTGTCAAGGCCCCCTTACCCTTCCCATCAAATCAAGACAACTCATTATCTGTCAAACTAGACCTGTTATCTCAGCATCAAGCTAGAATACGAGTACACCTGCCACCCTCGTACCTTCCTAGTGGTTTATTCCACAACTTCAATTCTAGACTGAAATTTGGTACAACACCTCTTTTATCCTACATTGTCCATCAAGACTAGTGGGCAACGTAACAATAGACTTTGACTAACACATTTTAAAAACTTGTACAATTAAGTAATAACACTCACACTCAACAATAACATTTTAAAATGCAAATTCCTCATCAAATGTTTAAGGAACGTCATCACCACCTTCATTAGTGTCACACTTCAATATTTTCAAATGTGCTCAATGCCTCTGACTTGAGCTTCCCGTTCAAAAAGTCCTTAGCCCTTTTCAAAAGGCTGATTTCAATAGGACCATTTATGTTACAATTGTAACATGTACAACGATCTTTGGATGAGAATTCTACCTTTACAATTCATGAGTTGACTTTGCTTGAAGACTTTTTGTTAAATTGGTGTCCCTTGAATTGAGCTGATTTTGTTGAATCACTATACTTGATTGCAGAAACTCAAACACATGACCTTCAACTTACATGAAGTAAAGACGACAGTTTGTCAAAGTCATGTGTATGAGTTTCTGCAATCAAGTATAGTGATTCAACAAGAGCTTCCAAACATAATAGCAACCCTCTTAGTACTATGCTGATCATATCTTCCTCATCTATCTTTTTCTTCATAAACACTAATTAACCATGCACATCTTTAAGATGTATGATATAGCCTGAAATTGAACCTCCTTGCAACTAAGAGGAGCATAGTTGATTCTTCAAAAACAATGATCTGCAAGCTTCCAAAGCATGGTACTTATCGTGCAACTTGATCCACAAATCTGCAACAGATTCTTCATTGCGAACTTTCTGGAATCATCTCCAACAGACAACTTCAATATCAACAAGGCTTCATTATGTCACCTATCATAATCTTCAGGATTGGTCTCTGGTCTATCCTCCTTTCTGAGTAGGCTCGTTGTGAGATTCTTGTACTCTCACAAATCATCAAGATCTCATGACTCCAACATTGTAGTTTGTCTATTGATCAAAAAAAAACATTGTAGTTGGTCTAGGTCAATTTTAGCCGAAATGGTCCTGCCATTGACAACTCCAAGTTTGAGCCAGGCTATCAACTATAACTATGTAGATAGCTAAGTTGAAGTTGACATTGATACAATGGTCACTAAAGAGAGGACGTTGAGTGACCTCTAGTGCTTCCTTCCTCCAAATGCTTTTCTATTTTACTTAGTAATTTTTGGCTTGTGAGGGTCATTTAATTAGTTGTAAGGAAAGAATATATGCCCACATTGTGAACTTATAATATTTGAGGAGTATGACAGTGCTCTCTAAAAATATTGATTTACATCATAATTTATTTTAATTTAAAGTCTTCTATATTCATTTTATACAACACCTAAAAATGTTGTGAATTTGAGCCAAAAGAGTACCTTGCAAAAAAGTGTAGATAATCAAGATTCTATTTGTTAGATTCTGCGAGAAGCAAGAACAAACCCAAGATTTAATGTCAGTCGTAGACCCCATGCAACTCCAAGCTACAGATGATCAAAAATTAAAATAGTTGAATGAAGAGAAATCTGGAATGAGAGAAAAAAATAGACGAGAAAGAGAATTTTCAGAAGACTCACAAAACTATCACTTAAATAGTAAAGTGCTTATTAAATAGAAAAGTAAAGGCATATACATCCAAGAGGTTCATTAACTCCCATTTTCCATAAAAGGTGGGAGGTTCTACCTACTTCGGAAATGTCAAAACATGTGGCATAACCTTTTTACATGAAGACAAAAAAGGAGTTATGAAAGGTAACAAATAAACCCAAAAGAAGGTGAGAAACCCAACTACCCCATAACTCACTTAGAAAATGACAAAATAGTGGTTATGAGAGGTGGCAAAACAAGCCAAAAGGTGTGTAACTCAACTACCCATGTGTGGGAGTGAGTGACACATGCAGCTCAAGTATTTCGCCACATGCCCTCAAATTAAACACTCTTGTAACCTAAGCAAGCTTAAATAAAATGTGTAGGAAAAATAAACACCCCCTAAGATAAGCAAAATAAAAAATAAAAACCTAGATTAACACCCCCTTAAGCGTGAGCTTAGATGGGTGATAAGATGGCTCTAGAAAATAAGGTCATGTTACGTACCCATTTACATAAAGATCCCCCTCCCCAAAAAAATCCCCCCCATAAGAGTAATAGCCCCCTAAATATAGCGAGAAAATGAAAGACAAAGAAGCCCCTCCTAAAATAGACACTTGTCGCATCCCAAGCAAAGCTCGCAAATGAAGGAATTTGCTTTTAGCGAAGGGTTTGGCATAGATGTCTACAATTTGCTCTGATGTACAACAATACTTAACATCAATGATGCCTTCCAAAATCAGCTCCCAAATGTAGTGCATATGTATCTTGAGATCTGTATAGCACTATGATTATCTCAAAAGATGACTAGGTTTTCTGACTGAAATATCAAACTCAGTAACTATATTCTAAAGCCAAATAGCCTCAATAGTCATTAACTGCTCCTCGATACTTAGCCTCTCTTGATGACAGAGCAATTGCAAGTTGCTTCTTGCTCGACCAACAAACTGGACCAAAACCAAGTGAAAAGCAATACTCTAAAGTAGACTTGTGATCCTGAGAATCACCTACCCAACTGAATCTGCATATCCCACCAAGTCAACATCTACACTTGCTGCATATTGAATTCCATAATTGTGAGTACCTTGAATGTAGTGGAGGATCCTCTTACCTACTTCCAATGCAACTCATGTGGCCCCTACATGAATCAAGAGATCCTTCTCACAACATATAATTTGTTTGGTCTTGTATGAGTCAAGTAGATGAGACTCTCAACAAGTTGTCGATATAAAGTGCCATCAACCAAGGGTGAAGAGCACTTAATCTCAAGATTGACCCCTAACAAAAATAGAGTTAGTGTAGGCTTACAATGAACCATGAGAAATCTAGAGAGCATATCAAGTGCATACTTGGGTTGTCCACAGAAGATACCTTGAACATGACTAGGTGATCTCAATACCCAAGAAGAAATGTAGAAGACCCAAGTTTGACATCAAAAATCTATCATGTAGAGCAGGTTTCACTTCCTTGATGGTGGATGAGTAACTCCCTACTATCAAAAAGTCATCAACATAAAGAACCAAAAATGTGAGAGTCATCCTACTGCAAAATATATACATTCAAATCGGAATGGCAAAAATGTGAGAGTCATCCTACTGCAAAATATATACATTCAAATCGGAATGGCATCAAGTGAAACCAACTATCAAAAAGAATGAGTCCATCTTGGCATACCAAGCTCAAGGAGCATGTTTGAGGCCATAGACAAACTTTTGAAGTTGACACACAAATGAGGGATCCTGAACAAACAGTTGTGGTTGTTCCATGTAGATTGCCTCGTGAAGGTCACCATGAAGAAAGCCACTCTTCACATTCATCTAATGAACTTCCCAACAAAGGACTGCAGCTATAGCTAAGGCAAGTCGGATAGAATTCGTCTTAGAAACTGGTGCAAAAGTCTTAGAGTAGTCAGTCCTAGGAACCTAGGAGAACCCTTTTGCTACTAAGCAAGCCTTGTGTTTATCAACCGACCCATCTGCTGCAAATTTTGTTCAATAGATCTACTTGAAACGAACAAACAAGTTTCCTTCCCATGTGTGATTCATTTCCAAGGAATTGAACTCTTCTTGCATTGCAACATCTCACTAGGGAACACTTGAAACTTCTCTAAAAGACTATGGATCAAAAGCTAAAGGAATGAAGAGATGTGGAGCTTGCTGAAATTATGACCTTGTTCTTCTAGTATTTGATGGATCACCAACCAAATCAACAATTGAATCTAATGTCTTTCAAAGAGATGCTAAGGCTGGAGAGTCTAGAGGAGAATAACCAATCTCTGAATGATCACTTGGAGAGGAATATGAATCCTCATAGTCACTATCACCATCTAAAGTGGAGGAAGAGGACTCCTCATAAGCATTAGGAGGATTTATATAATGTGAAGAATTGTCATCATGATGCAATGTCTCCAATGTGATGATGGATGGAGAAGTGGTATGAGAAGATCTGGAATAACTCTCCTCAAATCAAACACTCCTCTCAATGAACAACACATGAGTAGGGGGATGGAGAAGTCTATAGCCTTTGTCATCATCTAGATGCCCAATAAATATGCAAGGCTTGTCAATAGCCTTGCATTTATCAGCTGGAATGTGAGCCCATGCAAGAAAACCAAACACTCTAAAGTGCTTAATTGTGAGTTTCTGACCATACCAAGCTTGAAAAGGAGTTACCCTCTTCACAACTTTGTACTTCTAACCAAAGAATTGAACATTAACACTAATTAATGATAAAATTAATGATTGATAAATATCAAACAATTAATATATAATAATTAATAAATTATATTATGAAACAATTAATTATTAATATATTAACAAAGTTAAATACATTAAAACAATCAATATATTAATATATTATATATTAATAATAACAATGATATTAATATATTATATTAATATTTTATATTAATAATGATAATTATATTAATATATTTTACTAATAATAATAAATCTATTAATATATATATTATATTTTCATATCAATAAAAAAAATAAAAAAACAAAGGAGGGCAGCGACTAAGTCGCGGTCCCCCTTGGACTGTGACTAACATCGCAGCCCCTAAGAGCTGCGATTGTAGTCGCAGCCAAGGGGGTGCAACCAGGGTCGGCACCCGTGGGGAGAGGGTGTGACTCCCCTCACCCATGTGGTGAACACTTCCCCCCCCTCCCCTCGTATAAATGAATAAGGGTGTAGGAGTAGAAAGGGCAATCGAAAAGGACAAAAAGAATATATATTTTTTATTAAAAGAGCCAACGACTACCAAGAAGAGTATATGTGGCAGTGACAGAGGCAGCATACAAGTTTAAGGTATAAAAAATTATTATATATATATATATAATTATTTATTTATTTATTAATTTATTTATTTTTATACATATATATGTATATCAAAATTAATTATAATTGAGTCTTATATATTTTACCGACATTTATATATCATTCCATATTAATGAATATTCTACTTTGACATTATCTATGTAGATAATAGTAATGAATTTTATATTATGTTTTCTAATGATGATAATGAATTCACACTTCCTCTAGTAGCCGGGCATATGAATCTGATATTCATCCCAAGCTACATAGAGATCAAATTAATTGGCAATTCGAGATTGTTGTAGTCTCGTTGCCAATGGCAATTTGAGGTTGATATAACCCTGTTGCCAATTTGAGAGTAATGGCAATTCAAGGTTGATATAACCCCGTTGTCCATTTGAGATTGATGGCAATTCAAGATTGGTATAGTCTCGTTGCCAATTTGAGATTGTTATAATCTCATGTAGGCAGTATATATACTGATAGCCAGTCATATGCATATGCGTAGGCTTGAATAACGTCTATCATTTCCAAGAGATTCTTAGGGCAGTGCTCTATGGGAAGACGTGTTGATAGCCCGGTTGCTTAGAGTGGATCTTATATCCCTCAAGCCAAGAATCAGGAATTCTGTAAAGCCCGACCTAGATGCAGCTCCTAAGAATCAAATTCCCTTACTAACTTAGAATAGAGTATGAGTCATATAAATATTGTGTAATATTTTCTACTAACGTCGGTTTTGCGGGAAATTACACAAGGAGAATAAGAAGGGACATTACAGCTTGTTAATAGCCTTGCATTTCTCAGCTAGAATGTGAGCCCATGCAAGAGAACCAAACACTCTGAAGTGCTTAATTGTGAGTTTCCGACCAGTCCAAGCTTGAAAAGGAGTTACCCTCTTCACAACTTTGTGAGCAACTCGGTTATAAATGTAACACAGTTGATGACCTCTGCCCAAGACTAAGGTGGTAAAGATTTGGAGTGACTCGTACAATCAGCCATCTCCTTTAAGAACTTGTTCTTGCATTCTACGACACCATTTTGTTGAAAATTGTATGGAACTATGTGTTGCATGTTGATATCTTTAGAAGCATAAAATTGTTGAAACTAATTGTTAACATATTCTCACCCATTATCTCTATGCAAAATCTTAACGAACTTCCTAGATTGTTTCTCTGCAAAAGCTTTGAAATCTTGAAAATTCTCAAAGACCTCAAACTTTTGTTGGAGAAAGTAAACCCATGTCTATCTAGAAAAGTCATCGATGAATGTCAAGACATATCTAACCCTACTGAAAAATGGTTGTGGAATTGGTCCTGCCAAGTCACTATCTACCAAGTCCAATAGTTGTTTAGCTCTCCATGCTTTACCTTCATCATATTTTTCCCCAGAATCTTATCAAGAATGTACCCCTAGCAAACTACATCAAAAAACAAAATTGAAGGCAAACCTGAAACCATGTCTTATAGACCGAGTTGCTGATGCCAAAAACAACTCACCTCATCTACATGAGTAAGATTGTCGAAGGAGTCGGGAACAAAGTGAGAAAACTGATATAACCTGGATTGATGATCTACTTTTCTCACATAAAAAGTAGATCCATTATGCATTTCACCGGTATCTGGTGTGAACTCAACTCGCTTGTCAGAACTTTGTAGGAGTGATCTGATAAACAGATAGGAGATTAGTTGAAAAAGATGAACATAAGGGACATCTTCAAATGTTTCTTTACCCACATCAACAAACCTTGTCTCGTGCAAATTTAACATAGGTGTCATCAACCATAAGTATGGTAGGCATTGATCATGGCCCTAAAAAGGTGAAATCATCTTTTGAAGAAGTCATGTGGTGCAAAGCACCGGAGTCAATTATCCAAGAATTTGGTTGTGATGCAACAGTTACGGCCTTACCCTTTCCTTTACCCTTACTTTTGTTGGTGTCCTTCAAAGATCCTTCTAATGAACTTTGTTGGACTGAATTAGGCACCTTGATATTGTTCTTTTTTTGAAGATATAAAAGGTGATCAATTTGTTTCTTCAAACACTTATATTCATCATGATCATGCCTCTTGCAGTAAGAACACTTGACCTTCTCTTTCTTAGGTTGTTCACCTTTTGATGAAGAGGTTTGATTATCTGCTTTTGAAGTAGAAGATTTTTGGTCTTTCTTCTTCTCTCCTTGGTTCTTTTGTTTCTTATCCTCCTTGCTACACCCTTTTTGTTCTTTTGTGCCTTGATAGATAGGCAAGGAGTGTGACATAGAGAGTTTGATTATACCCATGAGAACCAATTTGTCCTACTCCCTAGTGAGTTAGGCGGCAAATTCATCTAGAGAAGGCATTTTGTATGTGGAACCTAGGGCACATTTTGTAGCATAGAATGTAGAAACAAACATTGAATAGTTAAGACCAAGTTTATAAGGAATTCTCAAGATCAGTTGCTATTCATCTTTCTTGATTCCATACTGTTACTGTTGCAATCTAACAGATTTAGCTTTGTGAAGAAGTCTTGTATAGTGTCAAAATTGGTTGGACTTAAATCTATGAGTTCATATTTTTACTGATGACCTCTTAACTCATCCTACTTACTAAAGAGGCTTTTCAGAGTGGTAAAAACTCCATTTGGAGTAGTGGTAGATTCAATGTGAAAAAGAAGGTTAGGAGATATTGACACAATTTAACAAAGGCTTCGTCACATTTATTAAACCATTTTATCTTTTTTGCATCATCGTGAGTTTCAGTTTCAAGTCCCATTGTAACATGATGATATCCATGTCTTTTCAAATATATTATCATCTTAGATTTCTATTGAAAATAGTTATATGGTGTTAAAACAAGAACTATAGATGAACATCCATGAGAGAAGAAAAGAAGACTACAAAGATCTTGCAAACATATCATCCTGGTTTGTAGAGTCTCAGATTGCATATTCGGAGTATCATCTTGAGGGCATTCATCTCCTCTTTGCTGATAGCCAAATAATTGTTTTTAGCCAATCAACACAATCTTTGGAATTTTGTTAAATATTAGCCTTCATATGTTTCTAGACCGCATCATCTCATTCTGACATGAGGACCTGTCTCCTCTTTGTTGATAGCCAGTCATTGTTGTTAGCCCCTCATCACAATCTTTTGGAGTTCGTTAAATGTTAGTATTCACATGTTTCGAGATTGAGTTGCTGCTGTATATATGGGTCCCAAGCTGTATGTAGGTGTAGAAGTTCAACAACTCCAACATTTCTAGGATACACCAACAGGATAGCTAAATATATGATATTGAAACCAACATTCTAAAATTGAGTCAAGTAATTTCATCAGACTTCAATAACACATGTACACTCTGCCTTTCCTAATATTAAATATCAACTCACAACTTTTGGGCTTACAAAGACGTGGAGGTGCAAGTAGGCCAGTTATATATGCTAGAAGATTTTGAGGTGCCACATATGATTGAAAATGAAGGTGGGCATGGTATATATCCCTCGGATACAAGTGCAGAGTAAACTATGTTATATGCTTAATATTGCCAAACATATACTAAATAAAAATATGGAAATTTCTGATCAATACCTTTCTCATAGAAAATATGACTTGTTCCTTAAGAGAACCTCCAAAAAGTGATCGCAAATCCGAGCTCCATCCAAATAGGCCTCTCCATTCATTATACAAACACTGGAAAAAAAAATAACACAAATCATGATGACAATGGAGACACCTAAGCAATTTAAATAGTTAATCATTCGTGATGATATCTTCCGCTCAGATTTTGTAACAACTGTCTTCAATGTATTGACAAAATACATACAGTCCGATATGTAACAGCATTTTTGACCCATTGTAATAATGTCTTCAACACATACAAGGACAGTTAAGACCACATTTTGTTACAAAAATACATGTGTACAGAAAAAATTGGTCTTCACACGGACTAAAACAACAACATTATTGCAAGTTTTTATCTCTTCGATAACAAATGTACAAAATGAATGAATATACAAAATGTCTGAATCAAAGAATAAATATAACAAAGAATGGTGCCATTAAAATTATAAGTTGTTGAAATAAAAACTAATTCTGAATTAAGATTTGAGATAAGGAAATCTTTGAATTTTCAAATCCTATCCACTACCTCCAGTTTTCCCTGCAGTTTCACTTGCCCTTGCCTTGTGTTTATCTGATTGGCAAACAAGTGCTAGCAGCTACAGATTATCTTTCCACATTGACACCGAGTTCATAGCAGAAGTGAGACAGGACAAGATGACAATTCTAGTTTTTGAGAAGAAATCAGATCGTGTTTTTTGTAGAAACATCTAAAAATTAGTAGATTGCAATTTAATAAAGTAACTTATATTATAAAAATTCAACTGAATACAATAACATTCTTTGGAAAAATGATGTACTGAAGAAAATCCAACAAAAGTGTATTTAATAGCAAAGAAAAATCCATTATAATTTATTATTTATTTACAGCGTTTCTCTAAGTTCTAAAGATGGGGAACTCCTTTCAGGAATGACAATTTTTTTCTCTGAAATTGCAGACATCAGGGGAACAGGGATGGGGAAACTGGTTTCGGGGATGGAGAAAACAAATCCAGAAATTGGGGACAGCAGGGTAGCAACTCTTTAAATTAAATTAAATAAATATTTGAAATTTATAAATACAAATCGAAATAAATCAAATATACCTAAAAATCACATAAAGTACCGAAAAGATGCCGAAATTTTAAGACAGGTACAATAATAATTAATTGATTCCAAAATCCATCTGATAGATTGATAATCATAGACATAATATGAAGCGTGATTTATACTGAGAAAAATGATGCATTGTGAATAGCATATAGGTATATCAGGCAAGAAGAGCAGGAATCAGAGTAATCAACTAACTGACATCATGGAAACTGCTACTCTTCCCCTTCTTCAAATACTCTTTTAGAAAACGCACACCAACAATGGCACTAGAACTGGAAACCTGATATATACTCTCTGAGGACTTGTCCCCGGAATGGGGTACTGGTTGTATAAGTTTGTTTATAATGAAACTTATTGCTTATGAATTCTTCTTCAGAAGATCTTTAAAACCTGCATAGCTATAGGTTGCCGGTTTTCTCTTTTTCACACACAAACAAATAACTCTCCTACCATAAAAGAGCATGTCCACTCATTTTCAATTGTGTTAATGAAATTTTATATGCTTCATTCACATTCTCTTTTGGTGAACGCAAAAACAGCAACAGTGCTAATCTAAGTTACCAGTCATGGTATTAGTTCAGGTTCAGGTTTGAGGGTTCAGTTTGTGGGTCTGGTCAAAAAAAATTGGGGGTTGCGTTTGTTTTGGGTTCGTCTATTCAAAAACATATAAAACTCAGAAAAATATACATAATAATACTTAAAAGTCTTATAGAAATAATAAAGTTCACATATAACAATATAAAATAACTATCACAGTCGATATTGTAACGAAACGTCATTTTTTCTCTATAAATATTATTTACCATTTTCAAATTTCCTACAAGATGTGATTACATAGATGCATTAAAACAAATATATATGTCTTTTAAAATCTAGGAGCATTAAACGCTAAAAGAGAAAATGACTATCACACCAATATTAGAACTCCCTAAATGGAGTACACAGTTTCACATTCATGTTCATGTGTCAACTGTTGCAATCAAAGATATTCTTGAACTAGGCAAGGGAAATCTATAACACCCTATATACTTTGCAAGCAAAAAAGCTAAATGTTGTCGAAAGCACATCAATAAAGCATGAAGCTCCAACCAAGGTATATAAATTATAAAAGGTATGTCAATGGCTGATTCTTTTACAAGAGTTCTACTTTACAATTGTCATGTGATTGGGTGGACATCATGTTGATCCAAATCGTTTGTCTTGAATTAATACAAAATTGACTATTTGGGCTTAGCTATATCTTTATTTTAGGTTTCACTTACCCTATGTTTAACCCGTTTGTGACTATTGCAAGCACAATACATGCATGAGAGCTTCAAAGTTCAAAATAGGTACCTAAAATGAAAAATGAATACAGGAAGTTAAACAAATATGAAAAAATAATTTTCACAAATCTATACAGCTGAAATTAAAGCACACTTGCTAAAAGGAAATCACACTGGTTGGAAGTAAATCGAGCTTGCTGGAAATAAACAAACTTGCTGAAATTGACACAGATTAACACTAAATAAATCTATACATCATTGAGCAAATGTCACGCACCACTAATCTTTCAAAGATTAGGGTGGTGAATTAAAAACTAGGTCTACAAGAATTTTCACAAATCTATACAACTGAAAGTAAAGCACACTTGGCAAAAGGAAATCATACTTCTATTGTTGAGCAAATGTCACACGCCACTAATCTTTCCAAAGATTGGGGTGGTAGTTTACAAAATAGGTCTACGAGAATTCCTCTCTTCTCTTCACCCTGCCCCCAACCTCCCTTCTTACAGTGTGCCTTCTCTTTTATAGAGAAGCAATCTCAAAGATATCTACAACAAATTGCTAAATTTGTGGAATGAATTCTATCTAGAATCCCACCAAATTAGTTAAATAAACAACATTATACTCATCCTTGTATTCCTCCTTCCTTTAATTTTTCTTTTGTTATGATTACTTCAAAAAAGTGTATGTATCCTTCCCATAATGTGGAGAATTATTACAATACATAATTCTATATATTATATGGGTCGGATGAGTTGGTATGGAGCACTATTACATTATGTCTATAATGTACCCTTCTGCTGAGCAGTCGAAAATACAAGAAAATAAAGTTAAATAATTCTCTCAAAGATGGGATATAAAAGAGTTGAAAGCCAATAAGCAATTCATTATTGACTTGTTATTGCTTGGAGAGTTTCTTTGAAAGCTTGTGCTTTCAGTTCAGCAAACACTAGGATGAAAAACCCTTCGATTCTTGGTTGATTGGACAAAAACACATTTCAGCCAACCTTGGTGGATTCGCACAAAATTGACAAGTACATCTATCGGATTGGATTATGAAGTTTTAGGTGTGAAAGATATATTTTCTCCACATGTTGAAGTTTCGATAATTTTTCGAAGGTTTGGAAGTAAAAAAATATATAATTTCTCTGATTTTTGTATAAGAGTTTATTACATTGATTTTGATTGCAGGCGTTATCTTAAGATAAAGAGGTTTCAATGATTTATTGTGGAAAAGGAGGAGGCCATAAATTGTAGTAATGAACATAAATGTCAAGCCAACTTTAGGCAAAGTCAAATCCTCCATAAATCCAAGCTGCCCATATAGAATAATAAATAAGGGCATCATGGAATTTTGGCTCGCCAAATCACGATTTGCCAAGTCCCAGGTAGGAAATGGAGGAGACTATAAATTGTAGTAATCAACATAATTGTCCTGCCAACTTTAGGCAAAGCAGAATCCTCCATAAATCCAAGCTGTGCATATAGAATAACAATTAAGGGCATCATTAAAAAAGAGAGCCGAGGAGGTTTTGAGGAGGGGGTTTCGGGTCGATGCTGAATATTGGTACTAGCAGACAAAAGAAAAGAGAGTTGGGAGACAAATAAGACTTGCACTAGCATTTAGATATCATTTTAATTTTTTTAAATAAAGACTAGCCACTCAATAGAAGAATGTAATGTCCCCTAATTAAATGTGGAATAAATTAAATGATTTAATTATTTAATATTAATTAGCAGTGAGTTTAATATTAATTAATTAAAATCATTAATAAAGGAATATTAACCTTAAGTGTTAATATATGCGATTTTGATAAATAAGGTGATTTGTTAGTTCTCACGGGAATTCTACGGGAATTCCAGTTCACCAATTCATAAATTGGCAGCCGAGAAGATGGTAGGATATGCGAAGATTTTCAAAGAAGCTGAAGTTGTTTACGCAGTGAAGATAAGATTACATTCCTTTCGCCAAATTACACCCTGGCCTAGTGGAATTTGTGTTGATAGATTAAGAAGTCTGAAGAGATAGACGGAATTCTGAGCCCCGTATGGGTACTAATCAGCGCCATGCGTAGTCGGGCGGCATGAAGACAATGGTT
>MU227121.1:932362-950035 GCA_018584345.1 Thuja plicata | reverse complement strand
TTCTAAACTTCCCTATTTTCATTAGTGTTACAGATATGAATGTGAATACACAGCAGTATTGGTAGTTTACCTTATACGGTGAATGTTGTCATGACAGTAAGAGAAAGAATTGTTTATATTCACTTCTACATATGTGCTTCTATATATGATTAATCCGTTGGAAAAGAAAGTTTGCAATAGAAAAGAAAACTGTGTAGTGAAATCTGTAAACATAGTAGAGGTTCGGTATTTTACAGTGAAGAAAGTTTGCAGTAGAAAAGAAAACTGTGTAGTGAAATCTGTAACCGTAGTAGAGATTTGGTATTTTACAAAGAACCATATCTATTTGTGAAAAGAGAAGGGACGGGGCAGATTGAAGGTGACATGTAACCTAAGGAAGTCGTTGGTTTTCTTTAGAAAGCCTAAGCAAGCCGCCAACCATCCACAAACGAGGGCATGAGGTTATAGGCATCGCACAAAATTTGTCAAGAGGTTGTGAAGCTTGTAGTGCCTCTCGGAAACCTGGGCATCACCATATTGTATGCTTCAGGCAGAATAAGTGTGGATGTGGACAGTCGTAGAGGCTTTCAAGCCCTTGTATACTTGGTGATTCGTGATACTGTTACTCAGGCAAAGATTCGTGCATTTGTTGACCTTGCCAAGAGTATTTCCAAGGTATACGGAAATTTTGATGTGCTGAGAAGATGACATTCAAATCTAAAGGAGCACAGAAGACTTTAAATTCAGACTTAAGTCATCTGGAGCATAGTGGTCATCTGGAAACTAATTTCAGATGTGCATTGTAATTCTATATGCTGCAAAAGCTACTGGAAGTTAGTTTTGTATCACATCACTATCTTAGTTTGTTCCAGCTGTTGAATAAATTTTGGACTTGCTACTATGAATTAATCAAAGAGAGAATGAGCTTATTTGTTCTATGATAACAGCAGTTTGGGATAGGGAATTTATATCAAAGGTTTAAATCAGTAATTTATACAAATTCATAACAACGATTTCAAGCTATACCAGCTGATTGCATATTTAGAAAGGCGATTGTTACATTTTGATTATTTGTGGTATCAGATAGTGAAAATTAAAGCTTCCTAAAACAAAACTCGTACTTATTGAATGATTACCCTTATCCCACTCCCACAAACTGCTTGACCAAATGCTTGTGAGTTAGCTTGTGGAAAACTTTGGGTAGAAACTATAAAATGCCAACCTCTTTATTATAAGGAGAGGTGCAAGGTAACATCAGTAAAAGGGCCACATTGCATCCAAATTATTTGTGCCACAAGTCATGTTGGAGTTGTTGACAAACTATTACAGGATTGTTGCAAAAAAAGTACTATATGTCTATTGAATAATATTGCATAATGGCTACAATGATTCTCACACAAATGCATTTATGGAAACAAATGGCAAGCAACTTTGAATTTTCTACTAATCTCTATCAAAAGGTTACTAGATTCTATCAATATTCTTCATAAATCAAACATTCATGGCATAAAGATTTGTGAGGAGAAATGTGTTTATTTTAATGCTCGTTTAACCACGAGCAATAATTTGCCCTCCCAACCATAGACAATCTACGATTGTCTCCCCCGAGCACCGTTTCTTCTCAGATATAGCAGATTGTCTGTATATTTCTCATTACCAGGAAAGGAAGATTTACTCTTCCTTTATATCTATTGGTGGTACCCCTTCACCAAGGGTCGCAACTCTTCCAAGGTGGCCCAACATAATTATATTAATATATAACTCATAATTAATTATATTAGCACAATAAATAAAATATAATTATATTATTACAATAAATATTATAACATTATTATCACAATAATATTATATTATCACAATAATAATTATATTATCATTATTGATTATCAATAATTATCAATATAATTATTATATCACCATAATTATATTATCACAACCTTTATGTTATCTATGTCGGTCTGAAGGAATCTAACCATAGCTACAATAACATTAACACTCCCTCTTAGCTAGAGAGGAATCCTTTTCGATATTTTAGCCTCATGGACGTAAATAATTTATCTATCTATCTATCTATCCACCATGGCTACTCCTAGAGGGTGGGTCCATCATGGCTACACCTGTGAATAGAAATGCAAATGAGCACAGGTGTTCACCACGAAATCACTCGACGTGATGTCATCATCTCATCATGACGTTCACCATGGCTACTCCCAGAGGGTGAATCAACACAAGTGCTAAGTCACGGAGTCTCTCACATGACATCCACCATAGCTACTCCATGAGGATGGGAAGAACAAGTGATGCCATCATCTCATCATGACGTTCACCATGGCTACTCCCAGAGGGTGAATCAACACAAGTGCTAAGTCATAGAGTCTCTCACATGACATCCACCATAGCTACTCCCAGAGGATGGGAAGAACAAGTGCACAAACGCCCATCACAGAATCACTCAATGTGATGTCACCATCATGAAGTCCACCATAGCTACTCGCAAAGGGTGAATAAATACAAGTGCAAAGTCATGGATTCTCTCATGACATCCACCATGGCTACTCATAAACCATGGCTACTCCCAGAGGGTGGAACAAGGGCTTTCACCTTTAACTTTTCTCTCATAGAGAAGAATGCATTACAAGGGCTGAAACCTCAAATTTCTCTGTCTCAGAGAAAAATGCTACAGGGCTGATACCTCAAATTCTCCATCTCAGAGAAAAATGCTACAAGGGTTTATCCCTCAAAATTCTTCGTCTCGGAGAAAAATGCTACAAGGG
Source organism: Thuja plicata (assembly GCA_018584345.1). NCBI lineage: Eukaryota > Viridiplantae > Streptophyta > Pinopsida > Cupressales > Cupressaceae > Thuja > Thuja plicata. The sequence continues at coordinate 947,282 of MU227121.1, read as the reverse complement.
CTAACACCTCAAACTTCTCTCTCACAGAGAAGAATACATTAACAAAGGGCTTTATGATGATGTGGCTCCCTCTGAAGCTCAAGTTTTTGCATCAACCTCCTAACCTCTTCGTCCAAGGTTGCCTCTAATGATTTGTCAAACTCCCTCTGAATGTTAAATATCTCTTATTTTACTTGTAGCTTTCATGGCCTCTTTCTCGCTTTCTTTGCTGCCATGACTATGGGAGTCTTCTCCTCACTGTATTCCTCTTCTCCCCAGCCTTCCTTTTATTGCAAAAATGCTTGGGTTGTCACTGAGCTAGTAAAAGCAATCATAGTTGAAAAAACAAGGCACAAAGGTAAATAGAATGCACAAGCTTGACATTTTCAGCACTCCAATTTGCAATGTTCTGTTGTGTTGTGTTTGCTATGTTTTTTTCAATCGTGACAATAACACGACCTTGATCCAACTCATTCGAAGAACGCAACATCCAATGCGACCAAAGCCCTTCTTTACACTGTGGATCAAACCTGTCTCTAACAACCACAGCACTACACAAGAACGCGGCCATATCCTTTGGAAATTGCCTAATCTCACGGCCCTCCTGTGCCAGATCCCCATTACGCACGACTCCAAGGATTAAAGCAATGTGATCGACTATCCACGTGCATCTTCAATCTTCTACATGTGATTTTCAAAGAGACCAAAGAGCAAAGAAAAACATGATCATTATGTTCAAAACACATGGGTAGATTGGGGTCCTATGCAACCATGGCAACACATAATGCCACTCGCGATCAGACCTTGTCAGCAACACTCACTGCCCACATCTAAAGCAGTGGTGCTCCAACCCTTTCTTTGTTTTGCCTTCCGAACTGCATTAAGATACGGGCCTCACTGTCAAATGGGGTATGCAATCTTTTATATGCGGCCTCAAGACTTTTGTCAATGCAATCTTCTTACGAAATGTTAGCCACTCCAAGGATCTCCATAGGGGAAATCTTACAACCACAGTCTATCATTTTGTTTTGGAGAGGTGGCATTCCTAATTCAAACAGCTCGATTCAGACCGATCTTCCTTCTCTGCAAATCTCGCACAAAGGCGACATTAGCAAGTGCACCTTTAATTGAATACAAATTAAATATATTGGCATCAATGATTGAGTGTCGTCTCTTTAAATAACACCTCCAATCTATTCGATTGTGTAGCTACTGCTACCACACCTCTTTTAGCCACCGAGTCTAATTGTACAAGTCGAAATCGATTCCAACACATTAAATTTCCATCTGTCAATGACAAGAGCTTGAGAGAAACTACAAGGTGATTAATCGCAAGTCCTCTGCTCAAAGTCAATATTCAAATATATATATAAATATTTCGATCAACTGAGAATAATGATTTGGTGCAGATAAATATTGATATCTGCAGATACATTGATTCGATACCATCTCAGGAACTATCACCATTTCTTATCTACCTGTCGTGAAAGAGTTGTCAAACATCAATTTCCAAAACTTTTCCAAAGCTTCACAGGAACAAATATTTGGTTCGAACTATAATGTTTTCCTTATAATCATAACGCCATTCACAAGGAATTCAAGACCCGCACTTATTTGACAAGCCCGCTATAGAAATCGATATATTTTATTTTTAATGTAATTTGCCCTCCGTTTTCAGACTTCATAAGAATATTTAACCTTTAAAAGATAACTTCAATATGCTCCACAACAAGGCTTGCAAATTAAATTCATCGATTATATAAGCTGCAAATAATCACTCAGAACCTTCCGCCAATATACATTTATATGGCTTGAATTACTTCAACGATATTCTTATTTCTTGGCACCTGTAAATAATTGGTCTGATAAAATAAACTTTAATATTTGCCCAAAACCAAAGGTTCGAGGGAAATATTTGTTTCTTTTGACTCTTTAACTCCTCTCGCTAATGTTCAAGAAATACTATAAAGGATTGGGCCCACGAGAACATATTTACAATACTTTATTTGAATCCATCCTCGATTCTCCAAAGTCTTTGCACAAAAAAGAAATTTCATAGACAATGCTATATGCAATGTAGAAAGAATAAAGTTTATTTAACACGCACTCAAAATTTTTGACACACGCTTAGAACTTCATACACGCTCAGAAATTCATATACACGGCTCATGTTGTGCATGCTTCGTACTATGAAGGAACATACTTCACTTTACATGCACAACTATAATTTGCAATCACTCCATTAATCTTGCACGGCTTATGGCAACGCCACTATGATCGCTCAACACAGAAAAAGATTGAACCTACTCTGATACCATGTTGATTTTAATGATCGTTTAACCACGGGCAATAATTTGCCCTCCCAACCATAGACAATCCACGATTGTCTCCCCCTAGCACCGCTTCTTCTCAAATATAGCAGATTGTGTGTATATTTCTCATTACCAAGAAAGGAAGATTTACTCTTTATATCTAATGGTGGTGCCCCTTCACCAAGGATCATCACCACTTTTCCAAGGTGGCCCAATATAATTATATTAATATATAATTAAATTAATATATAACTAATAATTAATAATATAGTTATATTATCACAATAAGTATAATATAATTATATTATCACAATAAATATTATAATACTATATTTGCACAATAATAATATAATAATTATATTATCATTATTGATTATCAATAAATATCAATATAATCATTATATCACAACAATTGTATTATCACAACCTTTATGTTATCTTTGTCGGCCTGAAGGAATCCGACCATAACTACAATAACATTAACAAAATGGACGAATAAATAATGAAATGCAGTGAAAAGAAGTAGAGAAGTGTACAAAAAGCATATAATAAAAAGTGACCATTTGAGGACTCATCATTTTCCACCCACCTTATAGCATATTGCACATCCTTATGCAATCTTTAATCGTTTATTCTCAATACAAAAAACAAGGAATAGCTTCTTGTAGCACATATCCAATGAGGAAGGGTAGAGTCATAGTTCCCCACTATGCAAGCATAATGTCAAATCACATATTCTAACCATGATAACCGATGGGTTTCTCTTTTTTTTTTATCTCTCCTTTTTTTGTTTGCTCTCCTTTTTCATTCATTTTGATTGTTGTATGTCAAAGACAACGCAACACTTCTATATATGTCACATAACTGCTCTCCCCCCAACCTAAATTTGAGAACTAGCCTCAAGTTTTATAACAGCTTGTGGAAAATGTTATGAAGAATAAGAAAAAAGGTGGGGCGAGGCAGAAAAAACGAGAATATGCAATAATGTTTAGCTCAAAGAAGAATTGAAAAAACTATAAATAATGGAGGTCCAACAGGTTTCTTTCCTCCCACAAGAGGCATCTGTCAAGGGTACACATTGTCTCCCTACTTATTCATCTTAATGGCGAAGGTGCTAGGAAGATGCATCATTCAAGCTAAGACAGAGCGCAAATGGCTGGAATAAAAGCTATTGAAGGCTTTGAAGCCTTTACACACTTACAGTTTGTAGATGACGCAATTTTGTTTGGGGAAGCAAGGATATGGGAAGCTCGTACATTTATAAGAATTTTGGATTCCTACTTGGATGCCTCGGGCCAACAAATAAACAAGTTTAAATCAAAAAAATTCTTCAACAAATCTCCAAATTCTCAACAAAGGATCACTAGAGTCTTGGGCTTTAGGTGTCATTCCTTTCTCTACTGATACCTAAGAAATCTAAATGTCTGTAGGTGCTTGTAAAGCAGCACTTTGGGCCTCATTGCTGGATAACTTCAAATCTCAACAGGCAGCATAGAGAAGCAAATGGTTTGGGTTTTGCGGGGAGTATCAAAATGATAAAATCAATACTATCAGCTCTTTCAATTGATCTCTTCTTATTCTTGACAAATCCAAGTGGGATTATATCTACCATCAATAGAATAACAAGAGATTTCATTTGGCAAGGTACAGCGGATAAGAGGAAACTTCAATTAATAGCCTAGGAAAAAATATGTTTACCTCGAGAGTACGGAAATGTTAGCATTGAGAATTTGCATCTTCAAAACATGGCTTTTGGGGGAACTTATATGGAATATTTATGCAATCAAGGATTTCATCTAGAGCAAATTCATGAAAAAGAAATATATTAACTCCATGGAAGATACAAAAAAATTTACAACCAAGACACCACCATCTGTTTCTCATGTCTAGGACTTTATTTTAAAATGCAGATTATCATAGATCATTTGTATTGGAAAAAATAATGGGAGGAAGCTCTCTTTCGAGATGACTCATGGAATGGACACTGTCCAATAAAAGAGAATGGTAACCTTGAAGAAATCAGAAACCTTTTGGTTCAGCATTAGGGTTCCACAATTTCAGACTGTGTTCTTTTCTCAGTCAAACAAATTAGACATTGCAAATTTAAAACTATTCCAAAAGAAAGATCTTCACACAAGTAAGTGGATTGTCCAGCCAATAATTTAAATAGTCTTTGATTTCGTATCACTAAAGGTGAGGACAATCTTAAATGTATATGTTATTAGCTCAAGGACTTTGTCAGTCAACTTGGCTATAAATCTCTTTTGGCTGATCTAAAAGAGCCTACTTGGCCAACAATTATAAATTCTAGCGTAAGAATTGTTCACCCAATAAAGCTAGTACCTTTGCTTGGACTGTCTTGTACCTCTAGGCAGAAGAAGCAAATGAGCATTTTTTATTAGTTGCCCTTTAACTAAAAAATATTGGCATTGATTGTCCAACATGGTGAAAGGTTTCTATTCACCCCTCGAATCACTGCTGTAACTATTCAAGAATCAGCCAAAAGGCAAAGCAAAATCAACATTCTCAAGTTTATGGAACATGGGAAAATCTATCCTAGCATGGAGAATTTGGAAGGAGAGAAACAGAACGATCTTTCATGACAAAGAATATAGGTGGAAGTCAGTAATATCATAGCCGGAAATAGCAATATCCAAAGTCACGATGAGGAAGATAGTTCCACAATCGCAGAGGAAAAAAAAGATTTTTATCCTCTTGAAATAAAGATATGCTAACCAATCGGACCAAGTTGAAACTTCTCCCATTCATGGGAATATCTGCATCAATTTTTAGTTCTATTGATGGATCTAGGATCATGGTTTTTTTAAAGCAGGTTGGAGTTTGTTTTAACTTTTTCTTTAGTAATTTTAGTAGTGGTTTTTGGGTGGAGTCTGGAGGGTTCATTCCTCGGAGCTTTTAAACTGGCTGTACCAATATTGTAGGGCAGGCCATACCTCTTTGGAGCTGATTAGAGCTGTGATTGGGGGTTTCTTGGTTTGGGTATTCAACTCATGATTCCTTGGATGCTAGGCGACCCTCTTTGCACCATGTTCAAGCCCAACCAGCAGTGGTTATTTTTCCTAAGGTAGCTGATCAGTTTTTGCAGGCCAAACAGGCATTAGCATTATGACATGATGTTGTAGGGTGCTGGTACTAAGTTGTCTTAGTTCTAACCTACAATGACTGGGGAAGGAGATTTGAATTTTTAAAAGTGCCAACTCTGCACTTCAGCACCTATGCCATCACCTTGGAGAGTGAAATAACATCAGTCATTTAAATTGAAAATTGCTATGGGAGTACAGTTCATTGGGTAGAGCTGAGTAATTGGAGGTAATCTTTCATATGGTAGAAGCAGTCCCAGCGTTATTGAAGGATTTTTAAAGAAGGTTCAATGCTATTTGTCTCTGTTTAAGCTTGAAACCCACCTGTCACCGTAATTTCCAGTTATAACAGACCTAGGAGCTTTCAATCATTACATTTTCAAGGTAATTTATGCTATGAAAATTTCAATTATCTTCATCATGTAACGGAGAGTCAAACTTGTGAATTTTATGTCCAAAAACATGTGAACAGCAGTTGGATAGTCATTTAATTTTAATGACAAAACTCTAAGACAGAGAAAACTCTTGTATGTTCATTATTTGAATTCATGTTGTGATTATATTTGTAAAAGATTTTCAAAACAAAAAATTAGGGGGTGTCTTTACAGGGCATGTAAAGAACTATGTATATTGGAGAAAAAGCTATTCGAGAGAAATCACGCCAAGAGGAGGATATTAAAAAAAAACATTTTTTCTGGCTTTTACTTCCTGTAGAGCATGGAACTATGTTTCAATTAATCTAAGGACAAGACCCCTCTAGGTCTGGAATTGGAGGACAAAACACAATTCTTTACAGGATTTCACACAAGATCGCCATTGTGCAAAATTGAATTAATTACAGTTTCAATTAAAGTATCCTTTCATCTAGCTGCAGGTCATGGCATTCTAAGGGTGGATATCAGGCAGATTTGTAGGCATTTCATAAAGAAGTAGATAGCTGTTGTTTTAGAGAAGAATTAGCAACCGTTGCAGAAGATAAATTTGGTCTTTATTGAAATATATTATAAATATTGTATATGATTAGAGAATAAATTATTAAACTGCACTTTTTGGGTTGATTTCATCAAGAAGCAATAAGGATTTCCTATTTATGCTTAATTGTTCAAACTATTATGATTGTGGACTGGGGTTCGTTTTATATTTTTTTTAAATTACAGGTTATTACACCTCCCTCTGAAAGGAATCCTGATCCCTCGGGCATAGGGTGTCTCATTTGTGATTCTAATGGTGCTTTGATCAAAGTGGACCCCAGCAAGCTTTCTCTGGGGACGCATAATGAGGCAAAGGTAGAAGCTCTACGCCTCAGCTTACAATAGCTCAAATCATGCCCTCCAAATAAGGTGATCATCGAAGGCAATTCATTGGTAATTACTCAAAGGCTAAAGAAGAGGCGTTCCTTGAATTAGAGAATTCAAAATATTTTGAAAGGAAGCATTAATACTCCTAGACTTCCCTAGAGGATTACTCCATCTCCCATTGCCTAAAGGAAGGCAACAAGATGGCAGATCTCCTATTGAATAGTGGGTACTGAGCAATTAAAAGCCATTATTTTAGGCAATCGATTAACAAGATTGCAGGATCCAAGACTCCTCCATCAATATGCAAGCAAGGCAAGCCTTATTCAAGATTAAAGCCTGGGAAGAAATTATCAGCAGCTATGTTACTGACATAATTCCATAACATGCTGTTGGTTTTCATTTAACCACAAACTCTTTCTGCTCCGTCAACTCTACAGCCAGCACATGGTATTCCGAATGCTATCCTCGACAATAAAAACGGTGATGCTAGGTTTGAGCATTCATCAAATGCCATTTATCAGTGAGATCTCATCAACCAGGCTTCAAAGGCTGTCCTCCAAGAGGAGGATGTACATGAGGCCATAGAAGAAATCCTTGACCAATACTTTTTAGAGGATGCTACCTAACAAAATGTTTCAGAGGTATCTTCAACTTTTGTAACCAATTTGCTTACGCTCGCGGGGGATAAAGAGCTAACAGAATCATTGGGTAAATTCTACGTATGGGGAAAGTTCAGAATGGGTTTGCAGAACATAATTGTAATGTCCCCTTTCTGCACATTAATGTATGATGCATCGTTAGCCCAATTTGCCTTGGTCTCGTGGGCTAACCAGGTCTTTACTGGGATCAGAGAGAGATTTGGCCTAGGCAATTCCAATTTCAGGCCAATCGAAGTTGATCCAGCCATGTTTCCAGATACTTACTATTTATGGTAAGTCAGCAAGGCTCAGTATTTTTGGCATTTCAATATTGGACTTGGAGCGTCTCGTTGAGACCTTTCCGACGAGCTATCACACATGGTTTTCCGAGTCCGATTGATTATTTGTTTTAATATCTGAAGATTAAATAGTTTATTAATAAAGTGACTATTAAATTAAAGTACATATTAATATAAGTCACTTTATTATTAAAAGGGCATTTTACTCACTTAAGTGGGAAATGATTTTTTAAAAGGAAAAGTTATCTATCGCACATTGGGAGGTTGATTGAGAAAGTCGCTAAGAAGTTATAAAATAAAGTGAAGAGCTCATTCTTCAGCATGCTTGGATATTGAAGAAATTGGTGAAACACTGTGGAGATTGATAAGTAGGAGATTTTTTTCCACAACAAGTCAAATTGTGATATCGCTATTAAGTATTAGGAATCAGGATTCAACTGTGTAGTTTTTGAGTCAAACTCATTGACCCATGTTTCATAAGTAGTGGTTCACATGAACCCATCTCTCATGACAATGAATGGGACACTTAGCACTCATTGGATCTAGGTGATGCTCACAGAAGTGAAGCACCGGGACTTCCTGGGAGGTCACTCATCCCAGTACTACTACAGCTCTAGTGCGCTTAACTATGGAGTTTCCTCCATGGTCAAACCCACTCTGCTTAAAGCTACAAAGTTGAATCCTAATAGCAATATCACATACTGTGGAGATATTCTTGGGCTTGGAAGATGCAAAACCCTCTATGATATCAATCTTGACGCCATTGGAAGATATGGTCTTGACATTCTTTCTTGAGCTACAAGGTAAATCTGAAGATTGCAAAAGTTTGCTATTCGCATTTCATTTGCCAGAAAGGTCGATTTAGAGAGCCATTGCTTAAGTTCAGATTTCCGGGTTTGATCTGTTTGTGCTGTTGTGGGATATAGCAAGGAGATTGATTTAGATTGTAAGGGCTGTGACTGAGATTATTACAGATTGAGATACTTCCCTTTGGCTGTACACAGCAGGCATAGGGTTTGTGAGCCGGTTTTTATATATATACCTGAAGCTGCATTTCATTCACTGCTGATTGGGGATTTGTAAGCTGGTCGTAACTGGTCTGAGATACCTGGAGTTATACTTGGGAGTTTGGTCTCATATTTTACATCATAAAGAGGCCATACCAGTCAATGAACAGCTACATCCAGACGTTTAAGGCTGGTAATCACTTGCAAGGAGCCATGCTGGTCTGAGACATATTGAGAAAGGGTCCAAGAAGTGTCGTCCATGCCTGTATAAGACGTTGGAAGTTGCAGATCATTCTCACTGAATTCCATGAGCAAAACACTCTTGGTCATCACGTTTGAGCATGTAAATCTCAAGTTTGCCATTGATATTTCATGTAGTCATTGCTATCAAATCTGAGTTTATCTATCTCTGCTAAAGAGTACTGACAATATATGAAATAAAACTTCATGGTTATGTCATTGTGCTCACATAGTTAGTATGCACTGAAAGTTACTTGCCCATACATTGTATGTTCTTTAATTGATTTGACAAACAAAATTTAAGCCAAAGCAATTTGCTTTCACAAACAAACTCAGAAAATTTCAGACAGCAGATAGTATGCAAAATGTTTGACAAAATTCCTGAAGTTGAAACAATTGAAAAATTATTGGGATAAGGGGGTGTCTTCACAATAATGGACAAAGATAATCCCACCAAACTCCCCTCATTACCACGCATTGGTTACAAATTTTGTGAGCTGGGCTCTATTCATAATATTTAGGCCCTTGAGACTCATATAGAAGTTATGATCTAGGAACTGGGCTGAATTCAGAGTTTTCTTCCGGATGGCAGTGGGCTAGAAGGCTATCAGCCTTCAGTGGTGATGGCAGATCTCTCTCTCAGACTATGAAGTCTTCCTCCCAGCAGGAGAGGTTCAATGTGGAAGGCTGAGGAAGCCATAAAATTTCTGGCATAATGAGCTGCACTTGTCAAGCACGAGGCTGTTTCTTTTACCCTAAATCTGCAAATTAACAAATCATGATCTCGTCTGTTGGAGGGTAAATTATATGCTTATATGTCTTCTGGTTTTCTCCTTTTTATAAATAGTTAAGGGGATGCCATCAATAGTGTCCTTCCACGTGTTGTTGGTTAGTTGGATTCCTTAGAATCAAGCTATGATCTCAATGTCTACAATTTTTTGTAACTGTTGGTATGTAATACCTAAATAATTGAAACAGTGTCGTATGTGGGTCTGTGGTGTCATGGATGATCTGATGATGTCAAGTATTTTATTGGTTGCAGTTACTTTCAAACATCATACATAATTTTCCTATTCTACATAATGTTTTTTCATTTTAAGATACAACCTAAGTCCATAAGAGCAGATCACAGGCTGTCAATTTCCAGGCCTGCTCTGAATTCTAAATAGATTGTTACATTTTTACTCCAACAACAGAACTCTGGCAATTTTCTCACATGGAATGGAAGTTAAATTTCATCTAAAGTGGGTAGCTGCACAATATTTAACTCTACAAAACAAAACCGCACAGTATTTAACTCTACAAAACAAAACCGCACAGTGTTTCCAATACTACAAGTTGAAAAAACATCTGCACAACAAATTTGGGTAAAAGGGCCAAATTTTTACTCAAAGAAACAAAACACACACAGTAATCATATGCAACAAGTTCACATCCTACAGTATGTGCAATAATCTGGTGGAAAAAACTACATAATTTTAAGCTTTGAATATTTTACTCAAACAACAAAACCTGTGGAACGATTAAGCGTAACAAGTATAAATTTCAGAATTTGTAGAAAAGAAATTGATGAAAAAGGTCTCTATATTTTGAAAATTTTACTCAAACAACAAACCCTTCATTAATCAGAAGCTACAAGTTCAGACCCCATAAATTGTCCAGAAAATCCGTGAAAAGGGCATCTAAAATATACAACTAACCCCATGTTCCCATGCGGCTGTTCTGCTTAAATATAATTAGTTGAAGTATTCCCATGGAAATTTAAAACTGTGAGAAAAAGATAATTTAGAATCTCTTGCTATTTTAGTGGAGCAACTACTATTTAGGAATTACTTGAGAAAAAGGGGGCTGGAAATAAGCAGTGACTACATATTGCCAAAAACACCACGTGGTTCCACAAATATTTTTCCCTCTTTTTTTTAATATTTTATTTCTATTTTTTTCTCAATGCACGAATTATTATTAATATTATTAATACAAATTTTAAGATATCTGCTTAAAAAGCATAAAAATAAATATTTATCGAGTCACTCATAGTTTAAAGACTCGGACTCGGCAAACCAAAAAATTGGACTCGGACTCGCGAAAGACTCGGGAAAGGACTCGGACTCACGAATGGACTCGGCAAAGATTCGGCAAGAGGAAAAAACCGTAGTTTAATATAAAAACAAAAAGAAATTAATGCATTTAAAGAACATAAGAGCCATAATTGATACATTACACATGTCATATGAATCTCAAACATTCAATATATGAAATATCATCATAGTTGCAAACTTTAAAATGTATAACAGCAGCATAAGTTTATAAATGTTTACAAAATTAGATATAATGATATGTCCAAATGTGAAAAACAACAAACTAAAGACTACATCCTCCTCTTTCCTCTCCTAATATAATGCAATTTTTCACGTCTTGAACTAGTGGGCATTGAGGTATCATTGAGGTATCTAAAGGTGGAGTCATTGGCAATAACTCGTGAGTCATTGGCAAAAACCCGCGAGTCATTGGGCAATGGCGAGCTGAGCTCGCGCTAAAATAAACTAAGCAGCCACATGGGAACACCCCTAAGCTTCAACTAATTTACTCATACAACTAAACAGGACCACCAATTTAACTCCTACAATTTGCTTTAAAAATCCATAATAAAGACCTCTATGATTTATTTTGATTTAAGCTTTAAATATTTTTAATCAAATGATAAAATGAGCAGCAATGGAGGCAGGGGCAACAAGTTTAAACCCCAATAATTACGCAAAAAACTTGTGCAAAAAGGCCTTTGAAGTCTACTACGGTTAAACTTTGAATATCTTACTCAAACAACAAAATTAAAGGGAAGGCCAAAATTCTAATTGTTCAGTTAAGGACTAGCTCCCACCATTTAAGATGTGAAACTGGTAGATGGATGGTCCCAAAAGAAAAGTGGGAAGAGAGAATTTGTGCTTTCTGCAGCAAAGGAGCGGTGGAAACGGAATGGTATTTCATTAAGGAATGTGGGGCTTATGAGGATATTCGCAGTGAGTACAGGAATTGCCTACAGGTGAAACTTTTCGAAGAGGCAAGATTACACAAGACAGCAAACTTCTTAATCCGGATCCACAACAAAAGGAACAACTTGGAAAAATCTCAGCAGGATGCCTAACTTGCTCTTTGGTCCCTTAGACCCGTCTTCTTGTAGACGTCATTAAAAACTTTCATTCATTCATTCAAAGTGTGGGTTTACAAGTTTAAACCCCACAATTTGCGGATAAAAAAGGTCAAAAATAAGAGAAGAAAAAGAAAGAAAGAAAACTCTAAATCTAATTTGATTAAAATTAAAAAATGTTCAACTGAAACAACAAGTTCGGCATATTAACAGAGACTACAAGTTCAAAATCCGCGCGAAAACAGACTCAAAAGGCCTTTAAAATCTACTAGGTTTAAATTTAACCTCTACGCAGGTTCGACCAGATCAAATAAAGCGCCCGAGAATGGCCTATATTAATTTAATTTGGCCTACGAGTGGTCTAGAGTTTGAAAGGTAAAGGATCGCAGCAAAACAACCGAAATTTCAAAATGCGCAAAAATTTGACCTACTCGCCCAAAATTACCGTCTGCGATTTCAGGAAAATGACGGCCTTGTCTCCAGAATTAGGAGTTCTCAGCACGCCGTCGCCATGAGTTCCCTCCGCGAAGGCCGTGGGCTGAACCTCCCCTCTCATGATAACCAACTGCTCTGCTCCCTGGTCTTCAGATAAAAGCGTTCTCAAGTCTCTAATGCGCGAGACGGGCGTCGCCTGTATTTTGGTGAGAGCCTTTGAACTTGAATTATACTTGAGACATGTACTTATGGCGATGGCTGCCAGACCCAGCCCCAGCACAGCGCCATCTCCCGCCAGGGCTACGCGAGTTATTGCCTGAAATATCTCTTGATCGTGGGACGCCATTTTTTATTCTTTACTCTCCTACGGATAGTTTTTCTGCCAGTTGCCGCATCTTACTAAATTTGTTCTTTCAAATGGCCGCCCATGAGCGATTTTAAGCTCACCTTGCAGAGTCCGTGGCTTCGTTGCAATGATGTGTATTTTTGAATTTAGCCCATTCTGGAAGTTCTACCATTACTCTTTTTTATTTCAGTTTAATTAATTAAGTATTTTCTCAGAAAATTCCCAGAAGATTTTGGTCACGATTATATTGGTGAGTTTATATATCTTAAAAGCGCTATTCAAGTTATTTGGTGAGATTATTTTGGAAGATGAATAGGTGAACTTCAAAGGCGTCAACATATTAAGTGGTTTAATACATATTTTGATTCTTTTCTCTGCATTTTTTATTACAAATTTTAAGCAGCAAGCTTGCTAAATTGTGAAGTCTTATTTTCGCAAAAAGTTGGTTTGGGTTGCTTGTTTCTATTATATTGTTTGTCTAAGTCTTGTGTATTGCATTGTCATACCGCATTATCAGCAATGGGTGATAATGGCACCTCCAAAAAAATGGCCTTGACAATTCGTTCTGAAGGAGTTTCACAAGGTACAACATCTAGTACTCCTGATGTTGTTGTGTCTTTAAAAGATTTTGATAGTGCTTATGACTGGCTGAAAAGTATACTTTAATAGGATATTTAGTGATGAGGCTTCCACCTGAAAGCATGTTTCGTGAGTGGATTGCCAAAGATTGGGCCACTTCATGCGGTCTAGCTTGATGGCGTCTAGAATATCACTAGGGGTTTCTTTTTATTTTGTTTTTCCAACCCCTCCCATGTTTGGTCATCCTTGTTAGTTTTCCAGCCATGGTCACGAGATGTTACTGTCTCCGACAAGAAAAAGCTTAAAGTCCCCGTCTAGATAGATTTTTTAGGTCTACCTTTGTCGTGTTGGTTGGTCTTGCAAACTATTGCCCAAATCCTTGGCAGGGTGGTTTGCATGGGACTTGACCATTTTTCATATTCGTCCCAAAAAGAGGGTTTGTGTAAAAATTGATTTATCTTACAATCTCAAGAGACCATTGATGTTTAGGTTGGTAGTCAATGCTTCTCTAAGCAAGTGCTTTATTTGAACTTGCTCAACATCTACTATCGATGTCAATCCTCTAAGCACAACATTAAGGATTGTCCTCTTGCTGCACTTAGGATAAAATCTCCCCAAAAGGAGATAGCCCCTCCTCGGTCCTCCAAGGGTGCTAAAATAGATGAAGGATGGACTACGGTGGTTTGAAAATACAAACACACCTTGGCTTTTGCCTTGAAGCGAACTAATGTCATTGCTTCGCAACCACAAGCACAAGAACTAGTTTAGCCTAAGTCACTTCCAAATATACAACCTTTAGGTTCTCGAGTTTCAAACCCTAAGGCTTGGGGGAAAATTTTGGCTGAGAGTGGTTCCCATATTATGTGGGTTTGCACTCCCTAAGCCGCTTTGGTGGTTTATGCTCAGTCCTCTTCATTGTGTCGCTCTCACACCCCTCCTAAGCGGGAGGAATTTGGTGATGAAGGATCTCCAACCTTAGGTATGAATTTGGTGATGAAGGATCTCCAACATCAAATTCATACCTAAGGTTGGAGATCCTAAGGACATTTGCAATTGGTGACCCATTGCCTTGCTCAATCTCTCCTACAAGATTATTGTCAAATCCCTTGCACTTAAAATTTGCCATATGTATCGTCTTAAAATGGAAGCACTCCATGTTGAGACCTTTTAGCCCTCCCTAGTAAGTTGTTATGGTCCTAATCTAGACACCTTCATGCTTCCGTGGAGTTTCATGTGCTCATGTGACTGTTCTACCCCCTCTTTTCTGCCTTTTCTCTCTGTTTTTTAGACTCTGGCACATTTCCCGAGGTTCTGACCCTATAGATCAGGGTCGACCTTGATCTTGACCTAGGTCAGGGTCGACCTCAAACTTGACCCCAGGGTCCAGGGTCCTTGGGGTTGAGTCCCAGTTCCAAGGTTTCATCAAAATTTTATATTTTCCCTCTTCGGGGCCATTATTCCTTGAGTTAAGTGTCAAACTCTTAAATTAATATTTGAGGTGGACCTTTCTCGAGCTTTGTGTAGGATTCCTAATTTATTAT
>MU227121.1:893568-913993 GCA_018584345.1 Thuja plicata | reverse complement strand
CAAATTCTGAGAATTTTAAGTCAGCATATGAATATGATGTCCAGGAATTGAAATGAGAAGAATGGCTTGCAAGGCATTTCATTCGGATTTTTGAGTTTGGAGTTAGAAGTTTTCTGGGATTGCATATGTGTTTGACTCTGTTGCCCAATAGACAAGGCACTGGTCTCTGGTTTGTCTGGTAGTCTCTTCATCAATCAATTATTCAAATCATTTTCCCTTTCTGTTTAAAGAGCTGTGAATGATTATTATAACAGAATGATGGGCAGGAATCCATCCCTTGATTCACTAAAAGAAGTGAATCCAACAGGTACACCCGCCTGAGCCCTTTGCTGCTCGAAGTGTAGGAGGATTTGTCTGATCCTCATTAATTAGCCTTTTCTTTGACAAGGTCAGGGAAAAATAGCTAACACAACCAACACAATATTTGGTAGTTCCTTCTTAATAAATCCCAAGGGCTTCCTTTAGCTCAGGTTCTTGGGATTCATGCTCTTTGTTTCCATAAGTGAGGTATTTGTACTCCCCGTGACCTTTTTTCTTGTGTTACTATGAATTTTTTGACTTGGCAAGATTTACAGACCCCATTTCACTTAAATCACTCAGATCAATAGATATTAAACTTGGTGGTCTCGGTACCACCTTTGATTATGGTCCACAAACTTGGCATTCATTCTTTCAAGTCATGGTGGAAATATTGTCATTGGTTTCCTTGCACCTCCTTTTGTAATTACAAGCCAGGGATGAGCTACCATTGGCAGGTTCTTCACTTTCTTGTGGTTCCCACGTTGAACCAACAATGACACTTACATTCTAACTAGTCCACTTGGCGATGCATATTTCTCACCATTTGGTTTTCTATTGCATAGCCTAAAGTGGTCCATTTCTCCTAGTGTATTCTTTTCCGCAGTTTTTCATTGGGCTCTTTTCTCAATATTTGGGAGTTTTAGATCCCCATTGTCCTTTCTATGAATAACCCGAGACATTCATACACATCTTTCAATATTACAGGAGAGCCCAATAGCTATGGGTTTGGATTCATGACTTATTTTGACCCTTCTAGTATGAACCTTTCTCCTGGCATATGATATTGCTAGGATATTTTCCTAGGCTTCCCTCAAAATTCATGCAAATATGACATGCTTTCAGGAGGGAAATTCTATTTTGTTTATGGAAAGATAGAAATGCAGTGTTATTTACTCACAACTCTCCTGATATTAATGTTTATTTATATGCTAAAGCATGTATATGTACTAATGTCATGTTGCAGATATAAGTAAAAGGTGGCCCTTGAGGTACTTGCAGGAATTATTACAACATTGGAACAATGCCCCTTGTTCAATTGTTAGAGTTCTGCCAGATATTTCTACCTATGACAAGCATTCTCTACCTCACGGTCGCAGTTCCTCTACCTGTCACTCTCATACACCACATTCTCAAACCCTTCGCTAGTATTTTGGTAGGGGAAAATATTTTGAGCGTCATCGCTCAGCTTTGCCACCCCAAGGTGGCTCTACTTCTGGTTGGCCTTCTGGTGGTGTTGATCCCTCCGCTCCTACCGGTTTTGGCTTGCCAGGTTCTGACGGAGAGTATGGGTTTCCTGGCTCTTCTCATGCTCTTCTAAGTGGCTCCCTTAACCTTCCCTACCTATTTATTTGGCCAAGAAGGAGAATGAAGAAGAAGATAATACAGAAGAGGGTTGGTCTTTTCCAAACCCCAACCCTAACCTTTTTGGTATATGGGGTAAGAAAGATGATATAGATCCACCATGTTTCATGAGCACTACTAATTTAGCCACTTAGCGACTGGTTAGTTTGTTTCTTCTTCTGGGCTTTGCCCATGTTTTTATTTAAGTTAGCTTTTTGGGCACTGCCCGTGTGACATTCGTGGAGTGATTTCGTATCTTCCTCTTTTTCTGTGAACAGTGTGATTTTATTTAAGTATTAATGGAAGGACCTATTCATAAAAAAAAAGTTGGTTTAAATTGTCCACCTTTAAAATATTTTCAAATTGCTTATAGATATCATTTATGTTGTGCACTATGATGAAGCACCACTCTGTTTTAACCATGTCTTTGTTACAAAAGACACAAGTTCTTTCTTCCTACTTTTCTCTCGGGGTATAGATAGAGAAAACATTAATGTAGGAATATGAAAAGATCAACCACAAAAAGCATAAAAAGCATATATCATGAATAACTCAATGAAGCTTTTAAGATAAGTTTGCATAATAGCAACGTAAAAATATAAATAGCAAATCATGCAAACTCAATATCACATTCTATTATTTTTCTTTCTCTTCCAAAATAATATTTCTCTTTATGACAAGTGCACTAATAATGTTTGAAAAGCAAGTATGAACAGTTTGAAAATAATGAGGATTCCTGGATCGTGGTTAGCCAAAAAATTAAAAAGAAGGCCATTTAAATAGAAAACTTACTTGAAACTGAACAGATGCCAAGAAGAAACATATAGTCAGAGGGAAAAGAAGAGCGAAAAGACAATAATGAAAGCCAAATAATAAATCAAATTAGTAATTTTCCCTCCAAAATCCCAAAAGCCACTTAATAGAAAATCAATTTTAAATGTAAAAATAAAAGAAGCAATCAAAAAACCTTTTGAATATTTAAAATAATCAAATGTAAAATAAAAGGTAAAAAAATACATAAATAAACAAAATTTTATTCATGTCTAAGGGGACATAGAGACATAGGAAATTAATTGAATGATTAAATCCCTAGGAACAACATTAGGATAATAATGAAATAATTGTTAAAAATTTATTAATTAAACACGTCAAAATGATGAAATGTCACTGAAAGACAAAAATAAATTATATGATGACAAAACAAATCAAAATATATAAAAATGACCTAAAATTATCAACATTGGCAAAATTGGCCAAAATTGATCACTGACATAAAAGACAGCTAAAAAGGGGACCCAAGAGCAATGACCATTTTTAGGTGTCTACATTTTGCCCCTTTTTGAGACAATGCGACTGTGAGCATTGTTTCAAATAAAAACCCGCATTAAAAAAGATGACTCTAACACAAAAAGTTGTGAGGGCTCACCAACTGTAGATAGGGAAAAAGTTAGTGTGTAAATATGAAAAACTCAACTAGGAAAAAGCATTGAATCGTATTCCAATTATCCCAAATCTTCAATGAAGCTTTAAAATAGATTGCATAAAACAATGTAAAAACGTAAACAAAATCATGCAAACTTCCCTTCATGTGTCATTGTGTTTCTTTCTCCTCCAAATTTGATGTTGCTCTTGATATGACTATTACACTAATAATGTTCAAAAAGAAAGTATGAACAATTTGAAGATAACGAGGATACTCGAATCGTGGCTAGCCACAAAATGAAAAGGAAGACCCGTTAAATAGAAAACTAATTCAAAACTGAACAGACACCAAGAAGAAACAAACATTCAGAGGAAAAAGAAGAGCCCAAAGACAATAATAAATCAAATTACCATTTTTTCCTCCAAAAGCCCAAAAGCCACTTAAATAAAATCAAATTTAAATGTAAAAATAAAACGAGAAATCAAAAAGTCATTTGAATATTTAAAATATTCAAATGTAAAATAAAAGACCGAAAATGCATAAATAAATTAAATTTTATTCATGTCTAAGGAGATATAGGGACATAGGAAATTAATGAAGTGATTAATTCCCTAGGAACAACATTAGGACAATAATTTTTTTTTTGATAGATAATAGGCAATTGCCAAGTTATTTTACTAACTTTAAATCTATTTTACAACCCGACTCACTAGGGGCACCGGTAGGAAAGAGTCAGGTGGAGAAAACTTTCAGTCTTGCCCCAAAAAAGAGATATTTTATTGTAGATACATTAATTTACAAACATCCTAACTTACATAATCGGGGTAATGTTGAGAAGTACAATGTACCCAAATACATAGTGTAATAATATACAACATTGCAGTACTATACAAAATTCTTTATGATTCAATCAAATTACAATAATTGAAAAAAGACATGTTGATCTCCAATCCTTCTGAATCAGTTTCAGTTTTCCTGACGGCCTCCTGGACCTTGAGTTGATTATTTTATCTAGTTTCATCACTATTGTATTGGTTACAAAACACACTAAAGTTTTCTTGTCACACTAGTTAGTAGCCATGAAACTCCTGCTAAACATGTAATTTGCATATAATGTACCAAAAATGACATATTCCCATGAGCTTACATCTGCATTATACTATCATATAATACCAGAATTTGCGAGTCATCACATATCCTAATGTATACAGAATTCAAGTGAAGTTAAAGTGAAAGGCATAACATCTCAGTCCATACCACAAAGGTAAAGGAAACCTTACCCTCACATTTATGATTCAAACTAAAATGTTAAACCTCTCACCCTTCTTAATTCAAAAAATGGTAATATTAAAAATAATTATAGAGAATTAACTACTTTCTGTCATGCTCTCAATTAGCATTCTTCCTTCAACCGGTTTAATAATTAAGGAATAATACATACACTCTATCTCTCATCAGGATTTCAGAACATATATCCATGTACCCTCCAACTACTCATATGCAAAAAAACAATCAGACTATATGTTAAATATAAATCTAGATCCATTGTTCGATCACCAGTAATAATATCATTGCCCAAACTAATGAAATGAAAATAGTGCACCAACACTCCATTTCAAAAGTATCGATGGATATAATTTTATACTTCATAGACAGGGCTACTATTTCATAACATATTATATGAGTAATAGAGAAATTCATGGAAAATATAAGAACTATATGTACATAAATACTATTCTTTATAATGTATCTGATACCAATAGCCTAGAGATCCATAATCTACATATTCAAAACATAGCCATATTTAAACATATATCTATCAACATACCCAGAGACTAACAATAGTATAATAAGCATCTTAAGCCGAGACCAAAAGCTTTATCTATAACATAGTGAGATAATCACGGAAGTGTCTTCACCTATACTATGATACCCATGATTATAACTAACTAATATAATATTCATCCACATCAAAAAACCTAAACCCTTACACAACAATGCCCTTTATTTTGACTTAGGAATACTCCATTTTTAACTCACAAGGGCCCGCCTCCTCCGTGAAGTCTTCATCCTCGCTCATATCTACTTTTTCATTAATAATAAACTTATCAAGCCATTTAACCTTGTTAGAAATTAATCTTTCCTTGGTAAACTATATAATTAAAGGATAAACCAAAGACATGTCACATATTTGTAATTCCTTTAATAAGGAAATTATATATTCCTCCTTAGAGGATTCTCACACATGGCACACACCTAATGTGAATGTGGCACTCGTAGAGTATGGGAGTTACATGCAAACTCCTTCGCTCATCTCTACTTAAGAGATGCTTCTCACACACTTCTTAGGTTCTAAGGTTGGTTCTCACAAGTTGGTTCTCATGGGATTTCTTCTCTCTCCTTCTCTCAGTCTCATTATTGCTCTCACAATGTTGTAATGGTCCTCTTGCTCAATCTCTCACCCCTTCTTGGCTTCTTGCCTCATTCATATTTTATGCACAAGGGGTTTTTCTTAGTTTTCCCCTTTCAAAAACATTGTCTTTGTGTTGATCTTGAGCTTTAAGATGCTTGTGGTGAAAGTTCTTGAATCATCATTCATTCTTTCGGTTATGGTAAAATTCTTACTTCTCGCAACTCTATCTTGGGTTCTTTCCTTTCCCAATCTCTATTTGTTTTATTAATATTTCTAAGATGGTATCAAATCTAGATAATCCTTATTTGATTGTTTGCAGGTTTTTCATTCTTGGTTGATCTAACATTTGTTGCAGCTATCTCTTATCTCTCTTGTCATTTTAGATCTAGTTTTAGTTTATTAGATTTGATTTTTTTTGGGTTTGGACGGTTCACCGCCAAACCCAATTTATAGTTTTTTTTTTCCAGATCTATCTTCACCCTCTGTCGGGAGACCGCAAGGGTTTAAATTTTGATCATTCGATCTATATTCTAACACTTTGTAGGTTATTCAAGCACATTTCTCTGCAGGGTTATATATCTCTATTTTTAATCTCTGCTATTATATTTTTTCTTTTGTGCAAACCATTTAAACATTTCTGTGACCGTCATTTTGAAGAACGTTTTACAAACCTGCACTCAGTCATTCATAACTTTCAAACTATAAATAATTTTCACAATCTCTTCGGTGGAGTGCTAGATAATTAGGTTTGTAAAAACATATCCAAAAATTGGAAAAAATCCAACGGTGCATTTAAAAGTTATGCCCCCCCCCCGTAATTTGACTGATTTATTAGTCTCTGTATTGTTGTTTCTTGTTTTGTTTTTCATTGCATTCTTAATATTGTTGTCTTTGTGTTTCACCTTCTTTGGATGCACCAGCTCCTTTCAAACCTTGTTAATCTGCACCTATTCATCTTTTCCAGTGCATTCATGTAAGTTCAACTATGCCCTCTACATTGTATCATTTTATTCTATGACTTCTCCATTCTGGCTTCTCCTCTCTTTATCTTCGCAGCTCTTAACCAAGCCCTTACACAACACTTGTTGTTGTCATTTCTCTCTTCACTTCACTCACACCAACTCTTTTGCATGTTGCAGGTCATTATATTATTACAGATAATTATATTGTTTTTTTATTATAGTTTCAGTTTTTATTCCATCTTATCATTATATCGTTACTGATGTTTTCTATTTTCATTAAAGTTGCAACTCAATTTTATAATATATTGCAAATTCCTTGTAGCTGTGCTTTTATCATTACATTCCATCTGGGATTTTTTCCTTTGTTAGCATCTCAATTAACTTATGTTATCTTTCAAACACTTTTACGTCAAGAAGAGGCTAAGTTAATTCAATTTGGCACAATCAGAACCAATGAACATGCTTTCATGTTTAGATCTCATAATAATAGATCAAGTTATAATAATCATAATAATGATTATAATAATAATAATCGGCCCTATTGCAACTATTGTGGGAAAGTCGGTCATGTGATCAATTATTGTTTTAAGAAACTTAAACATGAGAAGTCATCTACTCCTAATAATAATAAAATCTTATAATAATAACACTTGTCAAGATTTTGCTATTCGTTATGGGATGTCTAATTCTCACTATGATGATACTGTTAGAATAACTAAGGGGGGGGGGGGGGGGGAANGGGTGAATCAGTTAGAATTAGTTTTCTCCCAAATTATCCTACAGTCCCAAATTCCTCCAGATGTATATAAAAACAAATTCAAACATATAATTCAACTCAGTGAAACGTATTGTGTAATCTCAAACTTTAGTCAATAGTGTTTTACCAAGTATCAGTAAATCAATATTGTGATTACCGATATAGGTCAATAAAGTAAAGTGTAAATTAAAATAACAGTCCACAACATTCATGCACATTGACACAGATTTTTAACATGGAAACCCTGCTAAGGGAAAAGCTACATGGGACCAGTAACCCAAAATATTTTCACTCTTCGGAAGTGAGCTCGGCGAAGAGCCAACCCTGTTAAAGGTTACAGGGAACACTGTTAAATGTGACCTGGTTAGAGGATTTAAAACTAACAGTTCTCTCTTGACCATGTATTCACTATCGGGTCAACAAGAAAACACTCAACATTCATTAGAATGTCATAATAAAGACTTTCACCGTCCTACTCGGTTAAGAGATTTATCGGTAACAATGGGTAAACTGATACAATAATGATCTGATTCAAATACAACTCTGTTTTGGAGTTTTTCAGATCTATGCTAAGTACATAATGCCTTTGATCAATTTTTTCACTTCAGTTTATCTCATACTTCATACTTGTTTTGCTTGGTAATGCTCTTTCCTCTGTTTGCTTGGTGATGTCTATAGAAAACGCTCGGTTCTGTCTTTAACCAGTTTGATCAGTCATGCATAAAATTCGCATGTATGCATCATAGCATCATGTTATTCATAATGAATCTCTTGTCTCTTATATAGACATCATGGCTCATTTAACTTTAATCCTTCAGATTTTGTTGCTTAATCTCCATCGTTGATTTTCCCTCTTAAACCATCCTTGGCAGTTGTGTTAAAAAAATGTTTCAATCTTTGTCGTTTGATCTTCATTGAATTTTCATAGTCGTTTGATCAAATAAAAAACTTTATATTTTACCTCAAAGTCATCAATTGACATCTCAACATTCTAGTTGGCCTCAGTTTGATTAAATTTCTCGGTCAATAGTTGTGTCGGTAATCCCTAGCTTGGTTATCATTGTGCTCGGTATACACTGTGTTTTGCTCGGCGTTTACTATCTCTCGGTGTATACAAAACTCTTCATTTACCGACCACATAAACATTGGTTGTTCTAAATATTCAATCCATAACAAATGTTTTCCACCATAATGATACTCAAATAATTTTACATCAACGATAATACATTAATTGATAATGTTTATCATCACATCTGCAACTCGGTTGATTATCAACAAATGAATTCAAACATACAATCAGTTGTAGTTCATAAGATACTACTATTTTGGATGAACCATATGATGATGGATATTCTTGGAATAACCCTTTCGATTACTATCTTCCTACATAAACAACTTTATACAAAATGACTCTATGTTCTCTCCTTATGATGTAATGCAATTTGACGATTCTCGCTCTCATTTTGATGATATTTTAGAACAAGAAGAAGAAATTATCTCTACCTTTCTTAATGTTACTTTGCCTTATTTTGATTATCCTAATAAAGATATGTTTATTACTCAAGATTAAATTCATGATGATAGTACTAATCCTATGATTTTTGTGTAGGATAATCATAATAATGGCGATGCTTATACTAGCTATACTCAGTTTGATTCTTCATATTATGATGAATTTGTTTTATGCAATTGAAGATTGAATTTTTTATTCTATGACTGATGATTCGCAATATGATTTTACTTTCCAAAGTGTTCCCAATTCAGCACTAGGAGATCCCAATGGTGGGAGCTCTACTAGTGGTTATTGCCTTATTGCAGGCTCAGGTGTTGATCAAGCTCCATCTCTATTTTATACTGGAAATGAATATACAGAATAAACAAATGCATCTCAAGAATCTCAATGGTCACTTGAAGACTTGGGCCCCCCTCAACAAGCAACTACACCTTTGTATTATCAAAGTGCTACCCACTTAGAAAATAATCCTATGTACCATTCAAGCTCCAAGCACATATCACTCCAGAATCACTTCAAAAAAGAACATGTTGAAGCGACACATGAGTCCCTCCTCTATTGCAAGCGTAATGATCCAGCTATCGATACCTTAACGAAGACTCTTTCTAAAGAGAGATCTCAAAATCATTGTAAACGTTTGGGTTTGATACCTATTGATCTAATCTCCCAAAGTAAAGATTAAAGGGGGATGTTAGAAATTAATATTTCCTTGATAAACTATTTAATTAAAGGATAAACCAAGGACATGTCACATATTTGTAATCCTTTAATAAGGAAATTAGATATTCTTCCTTGAGAGGATTCTCACACATGGTACACACCTAATGTGAATGTGGCACTCATAGAGTATGGGAGTTACATGCAAACTCCTTCACTCATCTCTATTTAAGATATGCTTCTCACACACTTCTTAGGTTCTAAGGTTGGTTCTCACAAGTTTGTTCTCGTGGGATTTCTTCTCTCTCCTTCTCTCAGTCTCATTATTTCTGTCACAATGTTGTAATGGTCCTCTTTCTCAAGCTCTCTCCTCTTCTTGTCTTCTTGCCTCATTCATATTATATGCACAAGAGGTTTTCCTTAGCTTTCCCCTTTCCAAAACATTGTCTTTGTGTTGATCTTGAACTCTTTTATGCTTGTGGTGAAAGTTCTTGAATCATCACTCATTCTTTCAGTCATGGTAAAATTATTACTTCTTGAAACTCTCTCTTGGATTTTTTCCTTTCCTAATCTCTATTTTTTTTCTTAATATTTTCAACAAACCCCTTCACCTCTCCTAACATGCATGATTCTCATCAAAAACTCCAAATTTATTCTAATGGTAGGAATTTAGGAGGTAAACTTACGGTGATTCTTTGCAATGAGGATATGGTATACTAGAATAGGGTATCCCCCTATGGGATAGTGTTTGTGCCTAGGAATTGACATATTTGCATCTATATTATGAAGAAATATATCCATTTCATTCAAAACATGCTTGATGAATAGCCTTCTACACAACTCTCCAATAGCCACCCTATCCTGGTCTATTTGTAAGGTTGTGGCTATGCACATGCCAATGTTTTTTGTGTTTTTTTTTGCCTATCTTCCATCCTAGAAAATTCTTATCCTATGATCCTCAATATTTCTCTTATGGTCAATATGTGTTTGGCCTTTAGGATCTTCTTTAATCTATCAGACATGACAGTCCCCCAGAATACCATTTCTCACTCACCTATCTTCTTTCTAATGGATGTATCCATTCTAAAGGAAAGACTAAACAACACAAATGAGAATAGAAAATAAATCCTAGACTAAACACACACACAAAAAAATAAAAAGGAAAGACCACATCTAGACGAGTTTATAAGCAACATGTAGAGAGAACCCGTAAGGAAGCCCAAACTAAAATATAATCACAATGCATGACAAATATGCGAGCAAGTAATCATGAAAGGAACACAACCACCATGCCAAAAGAAATGAGAGGAAATCAAAGCAACCCCATGAAGAGGCCTCAAAACCAAGACAAAGCCAAAAACAAACCAAAATGAAGGAACAAACGCGAAAACCCAACATAAATCAGAAATAGATATATGTATGTATGTATGTATATAAATATACATATGTATGTATATATACATATATATACATACATATGTATATATATGTGTGTGTGTGTGTGTGTGTGTGTGTGTGTGTACACACACACACACACACACACACACATACATAGTACTTGTGCTTTGAGAACAAATCTTTGGATCATAGGTTGGCTTCCTCCTTGTGTTCACCTAAAAACAAACTTATGACTGGAAAAGGGATAAAAGTATACTAGAATTTAAATAACTTGAAAGGAAAAAGGTGTGTGTGTGTGTGTGTTTATTGTATCATCTTAAAATGGAAGCACTTCCATGTTAAGACTGTTTATCCCTCCTTAGGGTGTGTTTTGGACCATTATCATGTTATCCTCTGATTTCTGCCCCTTTTCCATCTTACGTGCCTGTTTAGGACCCTGATTGGGCCTCTCTGGGCACTGTTTTCCCCATCTGGCATATTTTCCAAGGGTCTTGACCCCCCGGGTCAAGGTCAACCTCAATCTTGACCTAGGTCAAGGTCGACCTCAACCTTCACCTAGGCCCCCCTTTCTCATTGGAAAGTGTGCCAGATGTGGGGGAAAACTCAAAAGTTTATTTTTCCGCTTCTAGTCGGCTATTTTGCGCTTCAAAGTTGCAACTCTTAAAAAAATATTTAATATACGTCCACTTCTAGGGGTACGAGGCTAATTGGAATTTAATTCTCCTATGTCGGCCTCTCTCAAAGTTTGTGCCCTAGACTTGTATATAAGGAAGCCTTCTCCTCTAATTTTATCTCTTGGATGAATCATCTCATCTACGCATAATCCTATCAAAATGATTGTCTACTTTCAATCATCCATTATTCTACATGCTTTCAAGCTTCCAAGTGTTTAATTAAGGTTTTCAAGTCTTCTTCTCAAGCATTCAAGTTCTCCATTGAAGATCAAGGATTCAAGCATTCAATCCTTTGAAGGGATTTGGTTCAAGCATTCAAGATTCAAGATTCAAACCTTAGATCTATCCATCATGGTGGTGTGATCTTCCGTCAAGATCCTTTGTGCATCCTCAAGATTCATTCATTCTTCCTTCAAGGTGGATTCCAAGAATACAATCATGGAGGTTTTGATTTACATTTATGGTTTTTAATGTTGATTCTAAGCTTTCATAGTAACGTACTTGTTTACATTTGAAATACAATTGCATATCTATTGAATATCATAGCTTCGTTATTAGATCTACTTCTACTACTTGCTACCATTCTCCATTTCAATTTTAATTTCAAGGTTAATTCCTAAATCAGGGTTTGACTAAGGCAAACCCGTCCCCCAACAAACAAAACCATTTTTTCTTGTAGGTACAATTACATAATAGCAAATTACAGAGCATATTTGGATACCCTTTTCAACAAAATTTTGGGATCCATGAACAAAATTTCCGTCGGATCAGTGCAGGTCAAGGTCGATATAAAGGGGCACAATTGCACCCCCGTATTTGGGTCAAGGTCGACCTGGCATAGAAAAGAAAAATATTTCTGGGTTTTCTCCGTCTTTGTGTTTCCGTTCCAGATCCAATTGCAAAGTTTCTAGAAACTCGATATAGACACCACAAAACAGGTATTTCCAAATTTGCTATGTTATGAGGTATGTATTTCATTCTATCTGATTCCATTATTCTTTGCAAACATTTCTAGATTTATATTCCTTATCATTATAATTAAATGTATGTGGTTAATAGAGGCATAGGGTATCTTTTATGAGCAAACCCCAATTGTTCTAAACCCTATCCATATTTCCCACCATACATTTTTGTGAGCCCGTTTACAACAACTCTTTCTTTTTGGTGTTAGATTCGCATTTTATGTTAGATCTTACATGCATACAAAAGTAGGTTTGTTTTCTGCTCTTGAATTTATATTTCAAAAAAAAAATACAAAATTTCTTTAAAAATACAAAAACATTTACATTTTTCATGCTTGTAGTGTTACTTTGTGTTCAACATGTATGATTTTTGTTTTGAATACTTTGATGAGGCTTTTATTGCAAAAGAGGATAGAACCCTTAATGAGGTACATGGAGGTTCATCCTCCTCTACAACCTCTTCACTTGACCTTTATCATAGGGTGTGTGCATGGTTACCTTCACGTTCCACTATTTGCAACATTGATGCACCTATAATGTTATATCATAAACCTCTGTAGATGGTAAAAGGATGTCCTCGAGTAACAATTAAGGTTAAACCTAGAGATCCTTTGGATTTATTTGATAACACAGATTCTATTTCACATGCTTATCGCACATGAAATAACCCTCAGCCTTATGTTCTGGTTGCTTTACCTCCTTCTCAACCCATGCTTCCTCAGGAACCTAGGTTTCCATCTCCCTTTAAGGAGTATGACTTAGTTTAACAATTACGTGCTACTCCCGCTAAGATATCTTTATGGGAATTGCTTCAAACTTCTCTGACATATCATGAGGCATTGCAAAAGGCTTTGTCTACCCTTCCTACTTCACCTCTTAACCAAGAGAATATTAATTCATTTTTTGAGTGCATGCATACTATGCCTTCTGCACCTCCTATTGTGTTTACCGATGATTTACCTTCTGTTGAGGTGCATAATCAATATGATGCTCTTATGGTGGTTATTTCTATTAATCAAAGTATCATTCATAGAACATTAATTGACAATGGATCTAGGCTTAATGTTTGTAGAATGGATATGCTTAAGGAAATTAAGGTTGATCTTACAACTATTCAACCCGATAATGTCCCTATTCGTGGATTTTATAATATTGCAAAGAGGACTTTGGGCATTATTATGCTACCTGTTAAGGTTGATCTGGTTATTCTTAATACATCTATTCATGTTATGCCTAGACC
The DNA here is from genome assembly GCA_018584345.1 of Thuja plicata. Lineage (NCBI taxonomy): Eukaryota > Viridiplantae > Streptophyta > Pinopsida > Cupressales > Cupressaceae > Thuja > Thuja plicata. The sequence goes on along the minus strand of MU227121.1, from coordinate 900,353 downwards.
TCTCAATTATGATGATGTTTATGAGAGTATCATCCATTTCATTATGTTTGTCACTCTTCATGTTTCACTTGCTTATGCTATTATGAGATTGACTAATACTAGCCTTCCTACTTTCAAAACTTTCATTAAGAATTTGTGTGGCGGACTTATTGCTCTTTTGGATTATGTGAATAATTTTGTAGATGATACCCCATTTTGTAATCTTCCTTATCCTAATCCTATCCTTCCTAATCTAGTTCCTAATCCTATCCTTCCTAATCCAATTCCTAACATTCTCACTCCTATTTCTCCATCTTCTATGCCTAGTTCTTCACTATGGTTCATGATGCAAATGTGTAAGAATTCTTTGATTTACCTTCCCCTTATTATCTGATCCATGTTGATAGTAAAGGGAAGAGAAAAGAAACTTTTTCTAAACCTATCATTCCACGTTACACAACATTTTCTCATGATCACCATGAAAAATCACCTCCTACAAAATATTTACAAGATATGTACACTACAGGATACAATATGGTGGCTAAGCAAGGTTATAAGGGTTTAGGGCTTGGTGTTAATGAACAAGGTATTAAATATCGAGTTCATATATCACAAGATAGGCATGGTCTAGGCTTTCTGTTATCTCAATTTAAGGTGGTTGATTTTGATCATCGCCCTCTTCATCGTGTTCTTCTTCCAACACCTTCCTTAGATTACCCTGATACCCCTCAAGATGTGGCTAAGAAGGTGTATGTTCAGTTAATGGATTCTAGGAAAGAAATCTTTAAACCTATGCCAAAAAATGCTCTCTCCAAGTACAAATGTCCTTTTCACTATAGTAATACACATTTACTTGCTGATTGTGTGCATTTCAAAATGTATGTTAGAGAAAGAGTTTCTTTAGGAATTATATCTCACTCTCGTGCGGTATTACAATTTCTTCATAATTTCCATACGGGAATACCCCTCATTCCTCTATAATATAGATATTTCCCCCTCTTGTCTCTTGACTGGGAGGAAAGAGGTATTTCTTCCATTTTTCTAGGATCCATTACGCTCTTAGCATGTATGTTGTTTTGAGCTTAATTGGTTATTCTTTCTATATTTTATCCCTATGGTTTTGTATTATGATATGGTACATCCTTCCTTTGCTCATAATCCTCCATAGCTCTCTTCTAGTATTTATGATATCTTTTCTAAGACATTTGTTTTGCAAAGGTATCTCTTTGTTACAACATATATTGATCTGATTGGTATATCCCTTGAATTCATCCCTAGGGGGAAAGGTCTTCCTTCTTTCTCTCTGTCTAAGGATCTACTTTCCTTACCTTAGTGGCATTTGTTTATTCTGCAACATTATTTCCTTATAAAGACTTATGTTTTGGCTATGGATACCCTTTTATATGAGAGGTGATTGTCCTAGGTCATCACCTCTTCTTTGTTTTGCAAATTATGTTCTTTATAAACTCTTTCCCTTGCTTTGGATTAGAGTTTGCTTCCTTCATTCCAAGATTCCTCTTCCTCTTGATCGCAGGGGGCTTGATGATTGAATCTTTGATCCCTCTTTGCTTTTCTTTGAAAGATGATATTTTATCGAAAGCACTCCTCTACGCTGGGGGTCTTGTTGATAATATCTCTTCCTATTTGAGGATCCTTTTTCCATAACTGACATATCCTTTTTCACAATTATCTATGCTCTTAGATGTAAGGGTCAATACTCTTCGCTAAGAATATAGTGTACATTGTTGTTAACATGATATATCCTTACTTTGTGAAGTAGGTATCCTCATTCTCTTTCTTATCATGTCTATTAAGTAGCCAGGATAAGGAGGGGGGCATATATAGGGTCTTCCTTATGCTAAAGTTTACATTTTACAACATGCTAAATCCTTGGAAGGTAACACACATAAGTTGCTAAATTTTTAAGAGACACACATTTTTATTCTTGCTAAATCCTTGGAAGGTAACACACATAAGTTGTTAAATCCTAAAGAGACACATTTTCAATTTCAAATATGCTAAATCCTCGAAAGGTAATGCACATAAGTTGCTAAATCCTGAAGAGACACACATTTTATATTCCATAGTGATACAAGAATGTGGATTTATGGGTATTCCATAAGCCATCAAAAGATGCATTGAAACTACAAATCATAGTTAATGGGTGAACTATCAGGTTTGGCTACCTGTTGGGTTCTCCCTCCTTGGTGATTCACGGTAAGGTGGGCATCTTACTGGGTGAGGTAATCACTCTCTCTTTCACTTTCATGCTAGTAGGATTAGACCACGAAGCTATGTTATTTATAGCATTCCTCTTGTCTTTCTTATGTAGTTATTTATGCTTTTATGATAGCTTTCCAAATATGATATTAGTATAAGAAGCATTTCTTAGTAGGGTTTCCTTTGCTAGTTGATTTGGGTTTGTTTTTGTACTAACCCCTCTTTTTTGTGTCTTTTAGCTTTGTCTTTGTTTGCGTGCCTTTGTACATGTATGTTGAGTTAGAATCCTTGGCATGGGGGCTCATGTCCTTGACTAAGTGATGTTCTACCTTTTTGCGATCTACTGGAATCTTTCTTCTAACTTTACCGCGAGTATGTTCAATTTCCATACTCCCGCTAAAGTGGGGGCTTAATGTATCTTCTTAAAATGGAATCACTTCCATGTTAAGATTGTTTAGCCCTACTTAGGGGGTGTTTTGGGCCATTACCATGTTGTCCTCTGATTTCTGCCCCTTTTCCATCTTTTGTGCCTATTTAGGACCCTAATTGGGCCTCTCTGGGCAATGTTTTCCCCATCTAGCATATTTTCCAGGGGTCCTAACTCCCTGGGTCAACTTCAAACTCAACCTTGACCTAGGTCAAGGTTAACCTCAGCCCTGAACTAGGTCAGGGTCGACCTCGACCTTGACCCAGGTCCCCCTTTCTCATTGGAAAGTGTGTGGATGCGGGGGAAAACACAAAAGTTTTTTTTTCCACTTCTGGGTCGGCTGTTTCGGGCTTCGAAGTTGCAACTCTTAAAAAGATATTTAATATAGGTCCAGTTCTAGGGGTATGAGGCTAATTGGAATTTAATTATCCTATGTCAACCTCTCTAGAAGTTTTTTCCCTAGACTTGTATATAAGGAAGCCTTCTCCTCTCATTTTCTCTCACAGACGAATCATATCATCTATGCATAATCCTATCAAAATGATTGTCTACTTTCAAGCATCCATTATTCTACATGATTTCAAGATTCCAAGTGTTCAATTAAGGTTTTAAAGTCTTCTTATAAAGCATTCAAGTTCTCCATTGAAGATCAAGGATTCAAGCATTCAAGCCTTTGAAGGGATTTGGTTCAAGCATTCAAGATTCAAGATTCAAACCTTAGATCTATCCATCATGGTGGTGTGATCTTACTTCAAGATCCTTTGTGCATCCTCAAGATTCATATATTATTCCTTCAAGGTGGATTCCAAGCATACAATCATGGAGGTTTTGATTTACATTTATGGTTTTTAATGTTGAGTCTAAGCTTTCATATTAACATACTTGTTTACATTTGAAATACAATTGCTTATAGATATTGAATATCATAGCTTCGTTGTTAGATCTACTTCTACTACTTGCTAGCATTCTCCATTTCAGTTTTGATTTCAAGGTTATTTCCTAAATCAGAGTTTGACTAAGGAAAACCCTCCCCCAACAAACAAAACCATTTTTTCTTGTAGGTACAGGTACAAAATAGCAAATTACAGAGCAGATTTGGATACCCCTTTCGGCAAACTTTCAGGATCCGCAAACAGAATTTCTATCGGAGCATTGGAGGTCAAGGTCGACATATTAGAGGGGCATAATTGCGCCCCTGTATTTGGGTCAAGGTCGACCTGTCTCAGAAAAGAAAAAGATTTTTGGGTTTTCTCCGTCTTTGTGTTTCTGTTCCAGATCCAGTTGCATAATTTCCAGAAACTCGATACAGACACCAGAAAATAGGTATTCCAAATCTGTTATGTTATGAGGTATGTATTTTATTCTATCTGATTTCATTATTCTTTGCAAACATTTCCAGATTTATATTCCTTATCATTATAATTAAATGTATGTGGTTAATAGAGGCATAGGGTCTCTTTTATGAGCAAACCCCCATTGTTCTAAACCCTATCCATATTTCCCACCATACATATATGTATATTTGTGTGTGTGTGTGTGTGTGTGTGCGCGCGTGTGTGTGTCTATATATATGTATATATATATATATCAATGTCATGAAGCATAAAGTGTGTGTGTGTGTGCGCGCGTGTGTGTCTATATATATGTATATATATATATATCAATGTCATGAAGCATAAAGTGTGTGTGCGTGTAACCTAGTTTGGACACTAAGCATGAACCTATCCAATCTTTTCAATCCAACATCCATCCACCCCTTTATTGGCTAAAAGATTAGCTTTAGAGTTTCCTTCACTGTAAATATGGTTTATAGTAATTTCCTTTAAAAAGTTTAGGAGTTCTACTACCTTCCCCACCAAACTGTTCAACTTCCAATTCTAAGTCTCACCCTTCCTTCGGGCATTGATCATCAAACTGGAGTCTCCTTAAATTTATAATTTATTTATTCCCAAGTCTTTGCATAAAAGAATGCCTTCTACTAATGTAATCATTTCTACCATATTATTTGTTTGTGTTAGGAATAAGGTGTCTCAACCTTGTATATTTCCTTACATTTGATATTTTCCAAATGTTGGCACTTTGGACAATGTGTAAGGTAATCATGACTGAAATGGTTATGACAGATTCCTATGACGGTCATTAATATTTGTAAGAGCTAATTGTGGAAGTTTCGATGACGGGTGAAGACATGCAAGACATGTGGAAACTAATCAGTACGCCTTTGGAAGTTTCTCTAATATAGATGCCTTTGGAAGTTTCCCTAAAAAGTGAAGCACATGATATAAGCATTTTTTAGGGTTGCAAATCTGAGAGAAGTAAGTGTATTGTTGGAACATTTTTAAGCTGCCGAATTTGTCTTCAAGTGTCGATTATCTCCTGAAAGAACTTGCATTGCAAGTGTATTGTAAACAGTATTAGTTTTGATTAATACATTGTGTAGGTTTTGGAGTGCTGGGGTTTTTTACCGAAAGGTTTTTCGGTAAATCATTGTGTCATTCTCATTTTTCTATGTATGCATGTTATTGTATTATCATTATGTAATTGCTAAGGGTTAAATATGAATTTGCACGATCCTCTTCTTGGGAGTTTAGCATAGGGAACTATTTTTCGCACTCTTAGTTTCCTTTCAGTTGGTATCAGAGCCTGGCCAATTTTGGTTCTATTTCTTAGGGTACGGGTTTTTTGAGCTAATCTCCAGTTCAGTGGGAGTATTGTTGTAGAGTATTCATAACCTTATTGCAGGAAGAGATGACAGGTTCTTCATATAGTAGAATGGAGGTGGAAAAGTTCAATGGAACAAACTTTGAGTTGTGGAAACTCAAGATGGAAGACATGCTCGTAGACCGTGATGTATGGGAGGCGGTTGATAATGATATCAAACCAGTAAACATGCCTCAAGCAGATTGGGATCTCAACAATCGGAAAGCTAAGGGTCTTATTAGACTTTGTCTAGCAGATTCTGTTCTCCTGAATTTTCTCGATGAGAAGACCACAAACAAATTGTGGACACGGCTTGGGTCTGTGTATTAGGCCAAGTCCTTGGTGAACAAATTGTTCTTGAGAAAGAAGTTGTATTCTCTGAGAATGGAGGAAGGAGGATCCATTGCAGATCACCTGAACGTGTTTAACATGTTGATTTCATAATTGACATCAACTGGTGTCAAGTTGGAGGAGGAGGATCGATGTATGACCCTGTTATGTTCCTTGCCAGATTCATGGGACCATCTTGTGATGGCCCTTGGGAGTACTATTGTCACTTTCCAAATGGATGATGTGGTGTCTTCACTGTTATCTGAAGAGATGTGAAGAAAGACTTCCAATTCAACCAAGGAATCCCTTGCTGTTCACGGTAGATCCAAAGACAGAGGAAAGAAAAATGATAATAAGTCTGAAAAGGGTAGATCCAAATCCCATGGGAAATCTAAGACTCCTGGAAAGTCTAAGGTAACATGTTAGAACTGTAGTAAGACTGGGCACTTCCGTCAAGACTGCAAAGATCCAAAGAAGAAGAAGAAAAGCCCAGATTCAGATTCTGAAAAATCTCAAGAAGATGGTGATGCTTTTGTCATAACCTTGGCCACTCATGCATTTGATGATGTGTGGTTGATTACCTCGGGTGCTTCTTTTCACATGACCTCTCATCGAAGTTGGTTCTCAAAGTACGAGGAGTTTGATGGTGGAAAGGTGTACCTGGGTGATGATTCTCACCTAGAGATAGTTGGATGAGGAAGAGTCACTATCAGATTCCCTGATGGACGAGTAAAGGGGATCAACAGGGTAATGCACATCCTGGGTTTGGCACGAAACCTGTTATCTATAAGTATGATGAATGATGCAGGTGTGCAAGTTGTTTTTTTGAAAGAAGGATGCAAGATGATTAGAAGATCTATGGTGCTCGTAAAAGGTACTAGGAGAGGTACCATGTTTTAGTTGGATGATTGCACTTCACAGTGCAATAGTTCTTCTGTCTCAAGGAAGAGAGCAGTAGTCACTTCATCTCCACCATCTGAACTAGTAGTGAAGAATTCTGTAGTAATGGGTTCTGATGGTAGTGCAGCAAGTGTACCTAAGGGTGCTAATACTTTGGAAGGCAAACTTCCTGCAGAAAAGACAATGTTGTGGCATATGAGATTTGGCCACATTGGTGAGAAGGGTCTCA
>MU227121.1:879743-893514 GCA_018584345.1 Thuja plicata | reverse complement strand
ATCTTATCCATTCAGATGTGTTTGGTCCTGTTAAAGTTCCTTCACTCTCCAAATCTGTATATTTTGTATCTTTTATAGATGATTACAGTAGAAGGACATGGATTTATTTCCTTAAAATCAAGACACAAGTTTTCAGTCGATTCAAGGAATTTAAAGCTCTCGTAGAGAATCAGACTCGTAAAAGAATTAAGTGTGTGAGAATTGACAATGGTGGTGAGTTTTGTTCGAAAGAGTTTGAATAGTTCTATAAAGAATGAGGGATCGAGAGGCATAAGACAACTCCTTATACCCCTCAACAAAATGGAGTTGCAAAAAGAATGAACATGACACTGATGGAGAAGGCTAGGAGTATGCTTAGTGGAGCTGGCCTCGAACAAAGGTTTTGGGCTGAAGCTGTGGCCACTGCTTGCTATCTGGTTAACACATCTCCTACATCAGCTCTTGTTGGTAAGACACCCTTGGAGGTGTGGTCTAGTAAGAAGCCTTCAGTTAGACATCTTCATGTTTTTGGTTGTGAAGTTTATGCACATGTGCCTAAGGAGAGAAGAACTAAGTTGGAAAATAAGGCTGTAAAATGTATCTTCATCGGCTACAGTGTTGGTGTGAAAGGATACAAGCTTTGGGATCCTTTGATTGGTAAGGTGTTGTATAGAAGAAATGTTATTTTTAGAGAGCTAACACCTTCTCCTATTTTTCTACAGCTAGATGAAAAAGAAATGAAAGAAGATGTTGTTCAGTTACCTCCTACCCTTGAGAAGACTGAACAAAGAGACCGTGATGGATTTGATGAAAAGGAGAGCTCTAGCAGCTCTAAAAATTTAGAAGAAGAGGTAGAACAACCTCAACCTCAGCCCTTGAGGAGATCCATGAGAGAAAGAAAGCAACCAGAGAGGTTTGGATTATCTATGTTAGATTCCAGTTGTGCTTATGCCTTGATTACAAACACTAATGAGCCTAGATCTATGAAAGAGGCTATAGGTATGGAAGATGTAGGTTCCTAGATTGAGGCCATGGATGATGAGATGGCTTCATTAGAGAAGAACAAAACTTGGGACCTAGTACCTTTGCCTAAAGGACGGAAACCTGTTGGAAGCAAATGGGTGTTTAAGAAGAAATTATGTGTAGAAGGCTAGATTGGTTGCAAAGGGGTATTCACAGGTGGAGGGAATTGATTATGGTGAAATATTCTCTCCTGTTGCAAAGCTTACATCCATTAGATTTATATTATCTCTAGAAGCATCATATGATTTAGAGGTAGAACATATGGATGTGAAGACAACTTTCCTTCATGGTGAGTTGGAGGAAGAGATCTATATGTCACAACTGAGCACTATATTCATAAAGGTAAAGAGTCTTTGGTTTGCAGATTAAATAATTCTCTGTATGGTTTGAAACAATCTCCTAGGATGCGGTACCTTAAATTTGATGCCTTTGTGTTGTCGATTGGTTTTCTGAGATCGAAATCAGATCATTGTGTTTATTTCAAAGTTGACAATGATTGCCTTATTATTATTGCATTATATGTTGATGATATGTTGTTGATTGGGAAGGGTATGGGTATGATTTCTGATTTGAAGTCTTAGTTGTCAGCACAGTTTGAGATGAAAGATCTAGGGGCAGCCAAGTATATTTTGGGTATGGAAATCATCAGAGATAGGTCTAACAGAAAACTTTGGTTGAGTCAGAGTAAGTATGTGAAGTCTGTGTTGGACAGGTTTAGCATGGCAGATTGCAGACCATTGTGTGTTCTTGTTTCTATGGGAACAAAGTTATCTATGGATGATTTTCCAAAATCTCCTAGTGAGGTGGAGGAACATGAGAAAAGTACCTAATGCGAGTGCAGTTGGCAGCCTTATGTATGCTATGGTCTGTACTAGACCAGACATTGCCCAAGCAGTAGGAGTCCTAAGTTGGTTTATGGCTAAACCTAGATAGGTACATTGGGATGCAGTTAAGAGAGTGTTCAAATATTTGAAGGGTACATCAGAGTATTCCATATGCTATCATGGAAACTCTTCTGGAGCTCCACATTCAATTTGTATTCGTGGGTTTGTGGATTCAGATTGGGCAGGTGACATTGACAGTAGGAGATCCACTAGTGCCTGTGTGTTCACTATGTTTAATGGTGCCATCAATTGGATGAGTAAGTGATAACCTATGGTTGCTTTGTCCATGACAGAAGTAGAGTACATGGAAGCTACTCATGCTTGTAAGGAATCCATTTGGCTTAAGAGACTGTGTTCAGATGTTGGTGTTGATGCAGGATAGATTATAATTTGTTGCGACAGTCAGAGTGCTATTTTCCTTGCGAAGAATCCAACTTTCCATGCCAGAGCCAAGCACATTGATGTGCGGTTTCATTTTGTGAGAGATATGGTAGAGGATGAAAAGGTAAGTTTGGAGAAGGTAGATATAGTAAAGAATATTGCAGATGCATTGAAAAAACCTGTGGGCATAGAGAAGTTCATATGGTGTTCGGAGTCTATGGTCCTCTCGGCCTATATAAATTAAATCTTGTTATTTCCTTTGGCTCTTACAAGGTGTTCAAAAAGTGGGAGAATGTTAGGAATAAGGTGTCTCAACCTTGTATATTTCCTTACATTTGATATTTTCCAAATGTTGGCACTTTGGACAATGTGTAAGGTAATCATGACTGAAACGGTTATGACGGATTCCTATGATGGTCATTAATATTTGTAAGAGATAATTGTGGAAGTTTCGATGACGGGTGAAGACGTGCAAGACATGTGGCAACTAATCAGTTGAGTACTGTACACTCTTGTGTAGTACTGTAATCAGTTGAGTTCCTATTTTCTTGGAGAATGGTAAAACCCTAATACAGATGTCTTTGGAATTTTCCCTAAAAAGTGAAGTGCATGATATAAGCATTTTTTAGGGTTGCAAATCTGAGAGAAGTAAGTGTATTGTTGGAACATTTTTATGCTGCCGAATTTGTCTTCAAGTGTCGATTATCTCCTAAAAGAACGTGCATTGCAAGTGTATTGTAAACAGTATTACTTTTGATTAATACATTGTGCAGGTTTTGGAGTGCTGGGGATTTTTACCAAAATGTTTTCCCCAGGGTAATTCATTGTGTCATTATCATTTTTCTATGTATGCATGTTATTGTATTATCATTCTATAATTGCTAAGGGTTAAATCTGAATTTGCATGATCCTCTTCTCGGGAGTTTAGCGTAGGGAACTATTTTCTGCACACTTAGTTTCCTTTCAGTTTGATTACTTATTGGTATAGCTAATCTATACACCTCATTCCTGCTCCAATGATGAACTATACAACCAATCCTTGCAGTACCCAGATTGCCTCTTGATGCCCCATCAAAGTTCAATTGAATGAACCATATTGCAGACACTTCCATTTGCATTCCCTTCTTTTCTCTTTGTAGGCTACTCTGCCTATTCCAACATAAGGAGGATTACTCATCCCCACCAATTCCTTCATAACTTTTCATCTCTGCTAGTAAATGACACCTCTTTATGTTGCTATGCCCTTAGCTTGCTATTAGCGACTTCAATAATCGACGCTTCAATTTTGTTTGTCAAGTTTTCTTTACTAATTTTCTTGTCCTTGAATATCCTTATGCCCTCGGATGGATCTTCATTTTCTACTGGAGCTTGCGGGCCTTTGATGTTCATCTCCATTGGTGAATCCATGGAAATGGAATAGGCATAGAACACAACTTATATCAAACAACATTCAAAATCATAGGGTTCAAGATGGCGGAAACTTCTGGAGGTAAGCCTGCAGAAATTTGCTCAAGCGGGAAAACTTTTTCGAATCCCAAGCCTGTCAATGGCGGTACTAGTGCTGTAGGTGTAGAATCTACTCAAGCCTCTCCTCAGGGAGTCATCTCTGCTAGAGGGATCCCTCAGAAAAATGAGAAAAAGGTAGATCTCAATCAAATCAGGTAGAAGTCAACAAGGGCTACTAACTTTGAGAGTACTATCAGTGAGGGCCCCCCGGAATCTGACGTACCTCGTCAGGCTAAAGAATCTCTCAAAGCAGGAGTGACAACATCTAAGGGTAAGTGGTATTCCCTCTTTGGTATAAAACCAACTAGGAAATCCTCCTTTCCTGTAGTCAATACAGTCTCTAACCCTACGAAAGATGAATTTTCTATTTTTATTCCTGATCCCCTTATTGATTTCTCCATATCTGCTATGGAGATGACCCTAATAGGCAAGTTTACTGGGAGGAGACCCAATATAGAAGTTGTCAGGTAGTTCATGAAGAGAAAATGGTTCCTTAAAGGGCAAGTTGATATTGTTGCAATGACTAAAGGATTCTTTTCCTTTGAGTTCTCTAACATGGAAGATCTTTCTAATATCCTCTGCGGTGGGCCTTGGATGCTTGGTTGTTTTTCTCTAGCTCTGCGTAAATGGTCCCTAGATCTTGTTCTCAATGACTCGACTTTTTTTGTCTTGGTCCCGGTTTGGGTCAGATTCCTGGGTCTCCCATTGGAATACTGGCATGAAGACATTCTGGGTGGACTGGCTAGCTCCTTTGGAGACCTCCTATCGATAGATCCGATGACAGTGGAAAAAATGAGAAGGGTGTATGCCAGGGTTTGTGTGAACATCCTTCAGACAACGGATATGCCTAATACTATTGTGATTAACTCAAAGATTGGGGCTTGGTCACAAGAAGTTGAGTTTGAATCCCTCCCCTTTGTTTGCTTTTCTTGTAATAAATCGGGCCACAGAGCTAAAGACTACCCTCTCAAAAATAAAAAAGTGAAAACCATTCCTCTAAAGGAACCAAGGAAGATCTGGAAGGAAAAAACATCGGGTAACCCTAAAGCTTCCAGCTCGACATACTTTGTTATTTTCTCAGGGAACAACTTAGATTTAAGCCTGAACGAACCCTCTCAAGTGGCTAATAACTCAAGGAGAAGTGAGGAGCCTCCTTCGATGGAAGTGACAGAACCAAAAGATTCCCTTGAAGAAGGAGAAATAGTAGGTGCCCCTGCAGGTATGGAAATTTTTTGTATTGAGAAACCTACTTCTCCTTTTGGTGTAATAATTGATATAGGTATTAAATCTGATGATAGAATCCCAAGCCCTCAAATTCCCCGGCTTAATACTAGCTGGGCAGACTCTCTTGAAGAATCTAACCCCTTTCTAGCCTTCTCAAAGGAACTATGGACTAAGGTATCACATAGTAAGAAGAAACAAAATAGCCTAAACCTAGGGATGCCCCTAGGAGGGGTTGTTACTAGAGAAATGAGAGTAGATGTGGGAGCTCCTAAACCCCCCAGGGGAAGACCTAAAAACAAATTCACATGAGAATAGGAAAATAGACAAAGTATAGTGGATGGGAGACAAAGAACCATCCAGGATTGCTCTCAAAAGTTATAAATGAAGATTATTTCCTGGAACATAAGGGGATTGAATAGCCCCCATAAAAAGGATGTTTTGAGAAATTTTTTTAGGGATCAAAAGCCAGATTTCATCCTCATATAGGAAACCAAAATGGCTAGAGATAAAGTGGAAAAGTTAAACAAAATTTAAAAATTGTGGTGTAGCGAGTTGCAGCTCGGTGGGGGCCTCTGGGGGTACTGCTTCCTTTTGGAACCTTAATACCATTCAAGGGGATATTATTAAATCAGAAGGTAACATCTCTTTTATTTGGTTCAATCATATTCAGGATGGCTTCACTTGGGTCCTTTCAAACATCTACACGCCCAACTCTAAAACTGACAGGGATAGATTTTGGCTCAAATTGGAAACTAAGAGAAGCAACTTAAGAATGATTACTGGATGGTGGTAGGAGAATTCAATACCCCTCTCAGTGACTCTGAAAAATATGGAGGTATTACTTCTCATATTGATAGTGGAGTGTCTCTTATGGATTTCATTAATAATCAATCCCTCTTAGACCTCGACCTCAGAGGTAGCAGCTTTACTTGGTCGAATAGAAGAATTGGGGATGACTTGATCCAAGTTCATCTGGACAGGACCCTAATTTATATGGATTGGATCCTCATATATGAATTCTCTTTGTCTGCCCTTCCCCGAGTAGGTTCTGACCACTCTCTCATCTCTATCCAGGCGAATCCTCTCTCGGGTAAGAGAAACTACCCCTTCAAATTTGAGAAAATGTGGATGCAACACCCTAACCTTGCTAGGAACATTGCTGATTGGTGGAATGTCCAAGTGGAAGGTACAATAATGTATAGAGTTGTTCAAAAACTTAAAAGGATAAAGAACAAAGTTAAATTCTGGAACAAAGAAGAGTTTGGGGATATCTTTAAAAATAAAATCTCGATCCAAGCTGACCTCCAAGAGATCCAACAAACTATTGAGATGGAGGGTTTGACTGCGGAGAACAAACTTAAGGAAAACAAAATTCAAGATGATTATCATAACACCATCGCTAAGGAGGAAGTGTTTTGGAGACAACATTCCAGGGCTCTTTGGCTCCAAGAAGGGGATAAGAATACCCGGTTCTTCCATCTGATTTCCCAGAAACATAAGGTTGCTAAAAGGATAGAGCATATTAATGGTTCTCATGGAAGGTTGAGAAAGGAGGAGGAAATCAAAAAAGAATTATCTGGTTATTTTGCTTCTCTTCTCAAAGCTAACCCCGACCTCTCCGAAGACAACCAACAACTACTTTTGGATTTGATTCCGTGCATCATGACAAGAGAAGATAATAAGATGCAAAGTAAAATCCCATCTACTAAACAACCAGGGCTGTGGTTTTCTCTTTTGAAGGAGAAAAATCTCCTGGTCCGAATGGTTTCCCTCTATTTTTCTTCCAGGATTTCTGGCACATTGTGGAGAAAGACATTTCAGATGTAGTGAAATAATTCTTTGGTTCTGGCTCCCTTTTGAAGGAAGTTAATTCCACTTTTTTTGTCCTTATTCCTAAGAGGTCGGGGGCTGATAATGTTGATAGTTTTAGACCGATCAGCTTGTGTAACACTTTCTATAAGATCATCTCTAAGGTCCTCATGGTTCATATTCTTAAGATCCTCCCGAATATTATTTCCCCCCATCAAAATGGATTTGTCCCTAGTTGTCAGATTCAGGATTCTATTATCTTTGTTCATGAGAACATCCTTTCTCAGGAGGTCTTGAAAAAGGATGGCTTCCTTATGAAGGTTGATCTCTCAAAGGCCTATGATAGAGTGGATTGGAACTTCCTTTGCAAATTTCTTTCATCCTTTGGCTTCTCGTTGAAAGTGGTTGGCCTAATTCAACAACTCATTTCTTCCCCTTCTATATCGGTGTTGGTGAATGGCTCTGCTTCTAATCTATTATTTCCTTCTAGAGGGCTCCTATAAGGGGACCCTATTTCCCCCATCCTTTTTGCTATCATGGCTGAAAGTCTTGGGAGAATATTTTCTAAGGGGATCCTAGAGGGTTCAATTTAGGGTCTCCTCCCTTCATCCTCATGTTCCCCTAGCTCCCACGAGCAGTTTGTGGACGATACTGTGTTAATGGGTTCTTTCCTATTTATGCGTTGAGTCTCTTCAAAATTCCTTCCAATATTGCTGATATTATTGAGAAACTTTTGAAAAGATTCTTGTGGTCGGGCACAGAGGAAAAAAATAGAATCCACCTTGTGGCTTGGGAGAATGTGTGCAAGCCTATTAAACATGGGGGACTAGGCATCAGAAAAATTAAGGATATCAATCTAGCCCTCGTAACTAAACAATGTTGGAGAATTTTTGGAGAATAAAAAGGCTGGAATAAAATCCTTAAATCAAAATACCTTTTTGCTACTCCCTCTATTGAATCCTTCCTCCCCTCTCCCATCACTGTGTAGGGATCTATGATATGGAACAACATCTTGAAAGCTAGACCTCTTGCAACTAAAGGAGCTCGTTGGAAAGTTGGCAATGTGCAGAAAATCAAATTCTAGGAGGATCCTTGGTTTAGGGATAAACCTCTCATCCAGTACCCTGTTATGGCTCAATTTGCTAAGATTTTCTCCCTTAAAATTGGGTGTAAAGTTGTGGATTACTGGAAGGATAATAAATGGGTCAACCTAAGTGACATTGACCCCCACTTGAAACTTATTAATTTGGATTTGCCCCTTGGGTTATCAAAGTTAATTGTGAATATGAGCTCATTTGGGCCCCTATTACTAATGGAAATTTTTTAGTGGCTTCTTCTTATTCGTTGATCTCCTCCCATGGCATGGAGCCCTACTGGGCTAAGGTTTGGTATCCTTCCCTGATCCCTAAAATTAACTTTTCTTCTGGATTTTTTTTCAAGACAAAATCCTTACTATTGATAATCTGACAAAAAGAGGCTGGATGATCCCTAATAGATGCTATCTTTGTAAGAAAGATGTTGAGTCTTCTTCTCACCTTTTGCTTCATTGTCAGTTCTCAAGGTAAATCTAGAGGGTCGTGTTGCAGCATTGGAAAATCAGCTAGGTTTTCCCTAACACTATTAAAGAGTTCCTATCCCAATGGAGATCTCCCATCCCTCACCAGTTGGGAAAACTTATTTGGAATTATACTGCCCCTCATGTCATATGGAGGATCTGGAAAGAAAGAAATGACAGGATTTTCAGAAACAAAATATCCACTTCCTACTTGATCGACTCCAAAATTGTTAGAAGTATAATTGAAAATACTAAAATAGCTTGTGTTATTAAATCGAAAATTTTGGAAGGGATCTCTGATATGGATGTTATTGAGCACTGGAATTTTGCTTCTAAGGTTAAGCCTTCTCCTTCTTCCCGTGAGTCAGCTGTCTGGAGATTCCCTCCTCCTGGATGGTACAAAGTTAATTTTGATGGTGCGGCTAAAGGAAACCCTAGCATTGTTGGATGTGGATGCATTGTTAGAAATGCCCATGGTAGCTATGTTGTTTTTTTCTATCCCAATTGGATCTCAAACTAGTCATGTGGCTGAAGCTATGGCGGCCCTCTATGCTTGCAAGTTGGAGAAAAGATAGAATTGTTCAAAGCTATGGCTGGAAGGTGGCTCCATGAATACAATTAATTGCATTAATGGTATTCATACTCCATGTTGGAATATGAGTCACATCATCACTCATATTAAAAATATTTTAACTGATTTTGATGTCACACTCGTCAGTCATGCCTTCAGAGAGTCAAACTGTGTGGCTGACAGCCTGGCGAATGTGGGCATTTATAGTGATGCTGCTAGGATCTGGCAAGGTAATCAAGGATTAAATATTGAAATCCTAAATCTTCTAAGGTACGGTCAAATCCACCATAAACCCAGAACTACTACTAATGATGATGACAAGAAAGGATAGTTTTCATATTTGCCTCAATTTTGGGTCTCACACGCACGGCGACAATTGCAATAATAATAACACTTGTGGGAAAGATGCTATCATTTCTTTTAAAGGGTGGCCCATTCTCATTATTTACTCGCTCAGCTCTATTTTTTTGTGTTCTTCACTCTCATTTTGTGTGATATTCTGAAATCCAGTTTACTGGTAAAATGGGAGGAAAGTTGAAACAAGAAGAGCCCTCGGTCTATAAATGGAAAAAAGAGGTCGAGGTCTGGAAGAGTCTCAAGGCAGGCAGGATCACTGATTATATGGAGAGACTCCATGGTTATGACAAGGACATCTGTAAGGAATTTGCGGACAACTGGGATAATGGAAATGTGATAATTTGCTATAAGTCTTTCTGTGTTACTGAGAAAGTAATTTCTGAAATTACGGGTCTTAAAATGTCAGGATCTAAATACTATAGAAGTAGGTTTATGGCAAAAAAAATGGCTAGAATATACCCTACAACCCAGGAGGAAAGAGATCTACTTGTCAAACAGTCGAGGGACTATGTCCTGTGCTGTCATATGAAGCTTTTCTGGGCAAATTTGGTCAAAGCTATCATGCAATATTTTACTCTTGAGGGTCGGGACACTAGGGTTTACAATTTCCATTTTATGCTTGTTAACCATTTCCGCTACAATAGGAAAATTTATTTCCCCTGTCTTCTGCTCAAATCTCTGGGTAATAGCATTATGGACAACAAAAAGAATGCAGAGAAACCTATCCTTCATGATGGGCTTATTCTGTTAATCTATGAGTATCTAAAATTTAAGCTGCAGGATAACACCCAGGTCGAGGGCTTGAACAAGGGAAAGAAGGGAAAAAGACCTATGGCTAATGAGAGTAACACTCCAGGTAAAAAGAGGAAGGCCAAAGCTAACAATGCAGATGCTAACCCTACTAAGATCCTCACAGAGGAGGCTGGTATGGACATAGACAATGAAATTGAGGCTAAGGAGAAGGATGAAAGAAGTGATAAGGGAGTAGCGGCTAAGTTCCTATCTGAGGAAGCAAGTATGGAAATAAAGGAGTATACTGAATCTCAGGATAAGGGTATTACTGGCTCCTCTGAGGAGATGGATAGCGACAACAAAGGTAATACAGAGGACATGGACACGGAAGGATAGGAAGGAAACAAGACACCGAAAGATACTAGTACCCAAGGAGTGGTGCGTACTACTTCCCCTACGAAGAAGAATACGTGTACTACTTCCCCTGCGAAGAAGAATAGTGAGTCCAGCTTGAAATCTAAAGCGAAGGTTACTACCGACAATACTCTTATTTTGGTGAACTATGTCGACTCTCAGTCTAAAGAGGGTAAGCTCTCCAGGGATACCTCTGAGAAGATTGAGGTTAATAAAAAAGAGGGGAATGACAAAAAAGAAACAGAGAAAGCTAGTGGTAGCCATGATAATGAGACAGTGAAAAGCCAAGAGCCCACAAGATTTATGTAGGTAGTTAAAGAGCGGGATGAGATGGACTATCAGATGAATTCTTGACTCCTTGATGAAATTAGAGACATCTTTGATAAGTATGATGAACTCAAGGATAGAGTGAATAAGATTTCTCTACTGCTTGCTAAACCAGTGACTAAGGCTACTAACGACAATGAGACCGAGAAGGAAGAAGTGGATAAAAGGCTACTAGAGAAGCTTGAACTTAGGATTAATGCAATGGTTAATTTTTTCCATTGGATGACTAAAAGTCATATTCAGAATATTGAAGACACCCTCAGCCGTATGATGAAAAATAACTATGAGGGCATGAAGGTGATTGAAAACAACTTAAGGGCGTTGCTCTCGGTGCTGGATGGGAACACTACTCCCATTATGGTGGATGATTATACTGCTATAGACCCCATCATTGCTGGTCCTGGGACTCATACTAGAGCGAGTGCAAAAAAGATGAAATCTGGTAGCACAAAGGAAATAAAGGATCTCAAAGAAGCTATCAAAAAATATAAGGCTGTGATGGTTGACTCTGCAAAGATTATGGAAAAACTGACCTAACTGTGCTTTTGGGCTTGTAATCTTTTTGTCGGGTTAGCTTCTTTTTGCTGGTAGTTGGTGCTGGGGGGGTTTCTATTGTCTCCATCTTTTTCCCCCAGCAACTATTTTTTGTTGTCTGTTCCTTTTTTGTGGTGTTGTTTCCTGCTTATCTTTAGTTCCTAATTGTTTAGGGTTACGGTTCCCTTCAAAAACTGTTTTAACCTCAATTGAAAACATTAGGATAATAATTAAATAATTGTTAAAATTATTTAATTAAACATGCCAAAATGACTAAATGTGACAGGAAGACAAAAATAAATGATAGGATGACAAAATAAATAAAAAATTCAAAATAACTAAAAATGACCTAAAATGATCAAAATGGACAAAATTGGCCAAAATTGATTAAGGACATAAAAGATGACTAAGAAGGGGATCTAGGGGAAATGACCATTTTTAAGTGTCTATATTTTGCCCCTCTTTGAGACAATGTGATTTTGAGTGTTGTTTCAAAGAAAAGATTGCATTAAAAATTATGACTTTGACACAAAAAGCTGCAAGGGTGCCCCCTCAAAAAATTAGACAAAAAATTGAAAGAAGAGGCCAAATTTTTTAAAATGACGCGAGAATGCAAGACATAAACAAGACTGACTGAATGGAAAACAAACTGACCAAGGAATGACACAGGCCAAACAAAAAGAAAAACAAAACCAATACAAGAGGACACAAGCCAAAACAAAAAGGAAAATAAAGCAAAAAATAATCCTTGCTTTTCTTTATTAGTGCACTGTTTGTCTTTTATATATATTTTTGATATAGTAAATCAGATGTGTCGCATTGTAACATAAATTAAGTTAGAGCAATCTTCTGGTCCCTTTTGCATTAGATCAGACATAATGCATGATGAGTTGAAATAATAGCTCTATTTTGTTACTATTTGTCTTGTTTTCTTGCTTTTGTGTCATGGGGTTTGTCATATTAAGGTTTTTGGGTTACGTTGTTATATGTATTTTTTATGTCTTGAGAAATATTTTCTATCATAGACTTAAACCATATTTCAAGTACCTTTTTGAATGATAAACCTTATAAATAAATGTGGCTATATGATTCAGAGATATTAATGATTTTTGGGGTTTGGTAAATGTATTTTAATATGGAATAAATATATCTCTATGTCTTTGTGCATTATAATGTTATGATGCAAGAATATTTAAGAAGAAGAAGAAGCAGTCAACTTTTGCCTCAAGAGACTCAGTCGGTTGTGAACCGAGTCAAGGTAGCTAAAGTGGAGAGCAACAATAAAAGCAGTAGTAACCACCTCATTAGTAGCTCATGTGGACTAGTTCAAGGAAGTCTTAATGAAGAGCCAATCTAGGAGGATGATTATCCTATATTCTCTCCTTGTTGCATCCAAATAAAAAATGTAATAGTTTACTTTTAGTACAAGATAATTTTATCCTTCAAGTGTTATGATGTATCAAGTTCTTTTGATACGAATAAAGTAATGATGTTCTAATTTCATAAGGTATTGTAAATCTTTGGATATACTCACTCAAGGGGGACCACTTGGTGAGTAATCCTTTTTTTTTCTATAATTCATTTTCTACTATTTATAGTTGTTGTTTAGTTGTTTATTTTCTCTTGCAGCCACTGGAAACTATTTTTGGTGATTGTTCCTGCAACCAAAGTGGGCAGGGTTTTTTCAGGGTAATACCACAATAGTGGGTTACACTTTTCGGGAGGAAGGAATTCACCCCGAAAAGCGTGGCCCACTAAAAAATTCATCATACTTTCGATCGGAACGATGAAACACTTTCGATCGAAAGTGAGTTACTTTCGATCAAAAGTACCTAAAATGGCTACTTTCGATTGGAAGTTACTTCCGATCGAAAGTACCTACTTACTTTCGATCAAAAGTAAGCAAGTACTTTCAATCGAAAGTACTTGCTTACTTTTGATCAAAAGTAAGTAGGTTTTTTTTAGCAGAATAAAAAACCTGCCAAAACAGTCATTTTCATTGTTTCGGCTGGGTTGAAAGCGACAGAAGAGTGGGCTTCCGTTTTATCGAACGTCTTTATTCAGGTTTTTCACATTTATAATTTGCATATTTTATTGTTTTATAATATATATTGTTTGTATATATGCATTATAATGTTTTTTTATATATATTATTTGTAAATTTGTGTATATATGCATGTATATACATATATATGTATATATATGCATGTATATACATATATATGTATATATATGCATGTATATGTGTATATATGCATATATGTGTATATATATATGTGTGTGTGTGTGCGCATATATGTGTATATATATGCAATATATATGTGTGTGTGTGTATACATATGCATGTGTGTGTGTGTGTACATATGTATATATACATATGCATATATATATGTGTGTGTGTGTGTGCGCGCGCATATATGTGTATATATATATATGCATATATATATGTGTGTATTTATATATGTGTGTGTGTGT
>MU227121.1:857044-872219 GCA_018584345.1 Thuja plicata | reverse complement strand
CAGGAAGAAGAAGAAGAAGAAGAAGAAGAAGGAGGAGGAGGAGGAGGAGGAGGAGGAGGAGGAGGAGGAGGAGAAAAGAATATTTCCCTCACTATAGACAAAAGAATAAGGACTACTGATGCAAGATGGTGGCCAACATTGACACTCAACAAAATCCATTGGATTTTCAACTTGTCCATGTAGATGATGATCAAATCTTCTTTATTTCTCAAAGGAGGCCATGGTCACCAAGACAAGGTATGCCACAAGACCCGTTATATTTTGTTGGTCCTTATATGAATTCATATTCATCTAGTAATCAATGACATCATTCATACCTTCCAAATTTTGGAGCCCAACTACCTCAACACTAGAATAATCCTCAAAGTGTTTGGCCAAATTATCAAAATCCTACACCTCAGTAGAAACCTCCTCGAGGGAACTAGTAACAACCTTAGGGGAGCTGGCTACAACCTCAAGGTTCATGTTAGCCACCTTAGGGTAATTAGAAACAAACAAAAAATTGGAGACTAGGTCAACAATGGCCAAACCAACTAGTTGGTATCGTGCAACAACCTGCACAATAGGTTATAATGTCGCCTCCTTTTGTTTAATGCACCACCACCAAAGCCTACTCGATTATCTGCATAGCCTGCAACCAATCCCAAGAATAAGCTTCATCGACAACAACCAATTTATTCCACTGATCCTAATCAATACCCTGCATATTAACTTAATTTAAGTGATATACATTTGAGGCCAAAGACTACTTTACTTGTACCTTCTCCACTGGTCATTGTAGAAGTATCTTCTGAATAAATGGAATGAAATGAGGTACTAAGACAACCTATTGAACCTAATAAATTATATTAGCCTCAATCTTCAATGTCTGATCAAACATCTAATCTAGAAGAAGAACCTACCTTTGACCTGATAGATCAATTGAATCATATATGTGTCAAAATACCCATCTTTCAGGTCATGAAGGATATTCATATTTATAGTAAAGCTATAAAAGAAGCTTGTTTGAAGAAGCCAGGTAGGAAGAGGAAAGATCCAGTTATAGTCCATGTAGTACATCAATTAGTTGATATCATGTTAGGAAAAGTAACTGTCCCAAATTAGTCTGACCCTGTTAGTCTTGTGGTTAAGGTAGTTATAAATGGTGCTCTTGTGAAAAATGCTCTAATAGATTTGGGGGCAGCCATAAATGTGATGACTAAGGATTCCATGCAACATCTTAACATCGCAACTCTCAGATCCCCCACATTATTGCAACTTACAAATAGTTCAACTGTCAAACTTGATGGTATGATGGAAGATTTGGTGGTAACAGTGGACTCTTGAGAGTACCCAATTGATTTGATTATTCTTTCTCCCAAAGCTACATTAGGAGCTTATCTAATCATCTTAGGGAGACCCTGGTTGGCTAGAAATGATGCATATATTGGATGTAGGTAAGGAAATATGACTGTATCAGATGGTCTCAGTACTAAGAATCTTCCCCTTTACTCAACTGCCCAACCACAAACTGATCAAGAAAAGGCAATATAGCCAGATTTAGGTGAAGAGACAGAGGAAGTCAAATCTTTCATACAACTAATGATGATTGCAAGATAACATTTTATTGAGATTTAAGAGGAATATAATGTAATTTCAAGCATTTTGTAGAACCATTATGATATTGAGGAGTAGTCCCCTTGATTAGCCTCATGTCAACTAGAGTTTAGTATTTCATGTCCTGATTCATCAGAATTTCCTACAGCTTCAGACGCTGCATACGTTGTTGCCACATGAGGTACAAAAACCCTGCTTAGCTGAAACTTCCATGTTGGAATTAAATACCCAAATAGAAGTTGCTCTAGGAAGGTGTTTGAATATCAACAATAGTCTTACTCAAAAATAACAAGTGTCCTTAACAAAATTACTACAAACTCATAAATAGACATTTGCATGGGACTATCATGACATGATAGGGTAAGATCTTAAATTATGTACTCATAGGATATATATATTAGGGATTACTATAATATAGTACAACACCCCTAGAGACAGATCAACCCTACATTAAGAGAAATAGTTAAAGGAGAATGGAAAAAACTTCTAAATGCAGGATTCATTTACCCAATTTCAAAAAGCCAATGACTGTCCCCTCTTGTTATATTTACCAAGAAAGGAGACAAGTAGAGAGTGTGTGTAGACTATATGGAAATTAATTCTTCCACAAAAAAGGAACACTCCACTTACATTCATAGACCAAGTCCTGGACCCTCTTGCAGGGAAGAAATATTTATCATTCTTAGATGGATTCATTAGATACAATCATATCAAGATTGCTCCAAATGATAAGGAGAAGAATACCTTCACCTTCCCATGGGGGACATTTTGTTATATTGTTCTCCCATTTGGGCTCTACAATGCTGCAACCACTTTCCATAGGACAATTATTAGTATCTTTTCTGACATCTCCCATGATTGCATGAGGATTTATGTGGATGATATCACAACTTATGGAGCAACCTATGAAGAAGCATTGATTAATCTAGAAAAGGTTTTGCAGAGATGTCAAGACCATAACTTTTCCTTGAATAGTGAGAAGTGTTTTATGATGGTGCAATAGGGTATGGTAACTGACCACTATATTACAAATGCATGATTTCAAGTGGATATAGCTAAGGTAGAAGTGATTCATAACCTCCCTCTTCCTAATAAGTTAAAGTATGTAAGAACTTTTTTAGGATATGTAGGATATTATAGAATTTTTATCAAAGATTTTAGTAAAAAATAAGGACCCTTGTATAATCTCTTGAAGAAGGATGTTGATTTTTATTAGACCGCACATTGCCAAGAGGCATTTTCAACTCTCAAAGCAACTTTGACCCAATAACCTATTTTAAAGGGACCTAATTGGTCTTTTCCATTTCACATACACACAAATGCATAAGACTATGTCATTGGGGTAAGTCTTAGGATAGAAGGAAGGAACAATTGAAAATGCAATTTATTTTGTCAATAAGAATCAACAGAGACTTGAGTTGAATTATACAATTGTAGAGAAAGAAATGTTGGCAGTTATATATGCACTCAAAAAATTTAGACACTATATTACTAGTTATCATATATACGTCGACACTGAATTTGAAGCCATTAGATACCTCATGCAAAAGCATTCCATTACAGGTAGATTGGTAATATGGTTGTTGTTAATTAAGGAGTTTGATATAACAATTATTGATAAACCAATAAAATATAACATGGTGGAAGATTTCCTCTCTAGGATGCAAGTAAAAGAGTATCCTGCAGTGATGATGATTCCTTTCTAGATGAACACTTGTTTTCTATAAGTGTTTATACCCCTTGGTATGTTAATATAGATAATTATTTAGTTGTCAACCGAATTCCTCCTCACTTTTCACCTAAGGAGAGAAGATTGCTTGTTGAGAAAAGCTTCAACTTTTCTTGGATAGTTGGTTGTTTGTTTTATGCAGGGCCAAACCAAGTCATGAGAAGATGTGTATGCTAGGATGAAACTTATGACATTTGCATGCATGTCATGATGAACCTTGTGGAGATCATTTTACAGTGCAAAAAGAACAATAATGAATATTTTGAATACTGGGTATTCTTGGCCCACTCTACACAAGGATGCAACAAAGTACACTAGAAAATGTGATAGGTGTCAAAGTATGGGAAGACCTACTGTAAAATATGATGAAGCGCCCTTATATCCTCAGGTGATTGTGACTCCATTTGATCAATGGGGATTGGACTTTGTAGGACCCATTGAGTCTTCTTTCAATGATAAAATCATACATCCTAGTATGTACAGATTATGTCACTAAATTGGTTGAAGTCAAGTCTATGAAGCATGCCAAGGATAAAAAAAGTTGCAAAATTCTTGTATGAGGGAATTTTTGCAAGGCATGGTATTCCAAGGGAGATAGTAATTGACCAAGGTGCTCAGTTCACTTCAACATTAATCAAAATTTTTTTTAATGAGTATAATATCAGGCATAGGAAATCCACTCATTGTCACCCTCAAGAAAACAAACAAGCTGAGATTACTAACAAGGAAATAAAGTATATTCTAACCAAAACTGTGGTCATCCATAAAAAAGATTGGGTTAATAAACTGCCATAAATATTATGGTAATTCAGAACAACATGGAAAACAACTACAAGTTTTACACCATTTGAGTTGTTGTATGGAAAGACAGCCCTCATGCTTTTTGAATTTGAGCTTAAGACACTTAGGACAATATTGGAGTTAGACATGAATCTCACTGCAGTATGGAAGGACTGGATCCTGCAACTTAATTCTTTGGATGAAATCAAGAAGTCAACCCTACACCACACAAAATTTGTGGGAAATTAGCGAATGAAATGACATGATAAGTACATCAAGGAAAATAAATTCAAGCCTGGAGAATGACATTTTTTTTGTATGATTCTAGATATAAATATGATTTGGGCAAACTACAGACCCGCTGGTTAGGACAATATGAAATTGCAGAAGTATTTGCAAATGGAGCAGTTCAATTAACAACCATTGATATAGTTAGGTTTAAATTATTAGTCAATGATCACTGGTTAAAGTTATCATAAGCCAGCAAGTTGTGAAGAGTTCATGCAACAATTCAAAGGAGATAAAAGTTTCGATATTCCTGCAGTCGAGGATGTTGGACTTGAAGGCCAACCTTCTTTTTCTTGATTTCACTTTTGCTTGCATCCATAATAATCACTTCCACTTGTCATGGAAGTTTGGTTCTTTGCTAAATTTTGTTTACCTCCGTACCATATTTATTTTATGCCATGTCACTCATCTATCATTCCATTTTATCTTTCAGAGCAAGTTGTTGACCATGTTGCATGCTTCATCCACTCTCTGATATAATTGAGCATTTATTACATTAATGACGATAGTTCCAGGTATGCGCAGAGTAATTAAGGTTATTCATTTCTTGTTAACTGGATTATTTTAACCGTAATTTGATTTATATGACTGAGTCACATGGCCACCTTATTATTCATTTTTACCACCTCCCTTCATATGCGATCAAATGTATTACTTTAGGTTGGGGGGAGGGAAAGTAAAAATCCATGTCATCTCCACGTCATATTATTGATTTGTTGTTATGCCAATTTGTTACTTTCATGTTATATAATCATAATTTAAACTTTTTGAAGAGATTGTTAGTATGTGCAAGGTCTTATCACTGTTATTCATCTCTTCATTGAAGTTCCTTCAACTATTATTTAATATCGTCTACTATCTTTTTCTTGATTTTCATTAGTACTATTTTGAATTGTTGTATCAAAGCTCAAGAGTGTAGAAAGAGTTTTGTTTAAAGGTTGATCAAGCATTCTTCAGTTGCAGTCAAGAGTGCTAATTCTACCATGTGAGGATTGTTAGACTACCATGAACTAGCAGAGCATGGTGCATTGTTGCAAGACAATGTGTGCGAGACATAATTTAGAAACTATGGATGACTCGATTATTTTTTGAAATTAAATAGGTTTAATGAGAAAATTTCCCTGGAGTTCACCAAAAAATTCTCTAATGGTGAAGCAACAGTGAAAGGTCTGAGGTTTGTATCAACTATGGATAGAATTTCATAGGTTACTGGACTGCCTACAAATGGAGAGTCATTCCCTGAATATAAGGATGCTAGGAGTGCACAAGCAAAATTTACCCTACCAGGTGATCCTCCATTGCACATAAACAAGCAAAGCACTAGGAGGTTTTATTTACCATCTAAATGGAGGGAATTAGTTGTATACATCATGATATACCTAACTTGTGAAGGAATACAATTGTGTATGCACTCCATTCACTTCAAATTGATGAGTCGCACGAGGCACCACAGGAGGATGAATGTGCAAGATGTTTTGTATCATCTGCTTTCTATCAGTGCCAGTGAGACCCAGGGAGATAGGCCACACTTTGTTTCATATCACGATTGATTAAATTTCTAGTTGAGTGGTCCTTAAGACATGTCTTTGAGATGTCTAGAAATGAATTTGTGAATGTTATGAGGTTTAGTGTAGACAATGTTGGACCTAGAGGTCAACCATTAACATATAGGGTTAGAATAAATACATAGGCATCCTCATCCACGACATCCTCTACAGTCGAGCCTCTTGCAAATGAACCTCATATAGATGACCCTACTTCTACTTTTCCAGGGCCTTCATCTTTGCAAACAGAAATTCCACTCACATCAAACCCTATTAGAACTCCACAATCTACAGTTATAACTCGAGGTGTTTCTCAAAGAGAAAAAGGGAAAGCTAAGGAAGTATATATTAGAAAATAAGAAAGTAGGCTACAGTCAACTAAGATTGTTACACATGCCTCTAAGAGAAGAAAAATTGAGGAGGAAAGTCTCCCTACAGTCACTACAAGGTAGAGAAAAACAAGAATTTATAGGTATGTAGAGGATTCCTCATCGAAGGAGTCATAAATTAAGAGGGAAACCAAGAAATGCAACTCAAACAACAAGACCTAGTAAAAATATGTATATTTACTCACCATCCTCTGTGACTCCTTCCCAAGATATAAAAAAAACCTCTAGTATCTCTCTTATAGAGATTTCACCACCCTCTCCACCTTTTGAACAACAAGAAGAACAACCAAAAGAAGGACATCATTTAGATTAGGAATAGGGTGGAGCTGGGTCACCACGAAGAAACTTTGATAAGAAGTTACCTCCACATTAGAAGGATGAGGATCTATCAGGACTTGTTGGTTTAGTTTTTGCAGCACAACAAGCTTTATTAACTCCCATAGAGGAAGGTGAGGTTAAAGAACATGAAATAGAGGAAGGTGAGGTTAAAGAACATGAAATAGAGGAAGGTGAGGTTAAAGAACAAGAAATAGAGGAATGTGAGAATAAAGAATAGAAACCAAAAATGTCAGTGTATAGACCTCCCTCTTATCTTACTACCCATGTTGTAGCCATAACATGATTAGTAAACATGTTGAATGGGAGCTGGAAAAAGCTATAATGTAGAGAATCATTGATAATCAAAGGAGACAACTTTAAAATAAAGATGATGAAATAATTGCACTTAAGGAAAAGGTAACTACAATAACCACTATGGTACCACAATTAATGCAGTGCAGGGCACCTCCAAGGATTTATGCCATATATTTAAAAGAACTTTATGTGAATTTAAAGTTAATGTGGATTGTCAGAGAATTAAACTCTTCTCTGGAAACACCTTAGGACTTTTGTCGAGCATATGAGTCTTCTCCTATAGCCATAATAATATTCTGTGCATATTATATTTACACAGATTTGTTGTTACAAATGACACCAATAGGAATCCATTATTGTTTATTGGAGACATTCACTTGAAGGCATTTATGTCCTAAATCTAGAATGAGATTAGCTGGGGTGCACAAGCTAGGCCACATAGGGAAGAAGAGATTAGTATTCCACTAACACTAAGAGCAGAGTACCATGAGCCTAGTGTTTTATATTATGATTGGAAAAGAATTGTGCACCAACCAGACAATTTGGAACATAGAATAAGGATTTTGTCCTTAAGGAAGCAAGAAGCTAGAGAATATGAGCAAATGACCATAAATGAAGGAAAAATAGTCATTGGCCATCTCATGCAGAGATGGAGTAGTTTGATAGAGGTCCTTAAAAAAGGATAAACCACATTCACCATAGAAATATCATGAAACTGTTCAAAGAGCCCCAAGGTATATTTAGCTGGGCAGGACACAAGCACACAACTGGCTACCACTAACCTTTCAACCTCCAATTATCCTATGACCTTTATTAAGTAATGCATAGGATGAGTTAGCATATGATATAACAACAGAAAGATCCAAATGGAAAAGGATGGAAGGAATGAAAGGGTTCTACTAGAATTTAAAGAATGGGGGAGCAGGGAAGAGTTCAACAAGTGACTACATAATTAATGCCAGAATCATGAACTTCTCCATTGTTGGAGGTCCAACAAGGCACTATGTTGGGGGGGATGATGAGCTGCAATAATAGCTCTATTTTTTCATTATGTGTCTTTTTTTCTTTCTTTCATATCATGGGATTTGTCACTATAAAGGTTTTTGGGTTAGGTTGCCACTATGATGTTTTGAGAAACATTTTCTATTATAGACTTAAACCATATTTCAAGTACCTTTTTGAATGATAAACCTTATAAATGAATGTGGTTATATGATTCAAAGATATTAATGATAATTTGGGTTTGTTATTTCAAGTACCTTTTTGGATGATAAACCTTATAAATGAATGTGGTTATATGATTCAAAGATATTAATGATAATTTGGGTTTGTTAAATGTATTTTAATATGGAATGAATATATCTCTATGTCTTTGTGGATTCTAATGTTATGATGCATGTATATTTAAGAAGAAGAAGAAGAAGAAGAAGCAATCAACTTATGCCTCAAGATACTCAGTCAGTTGTGAACCAAGTCAAGGCAATTAAAGTGGAGAGAAAGAATAAAAGAAGTAGTAACCACCTCATTAGTAGCTAATGTGTGTAATCACCCAAAAATGGTCTAGTAGACTATGAGCCCCTTTCTAAACATTAAAATTTAAATACTATACTATGTCTTGTGCTTAATCAATTTTTCATATTTATTTAATCTCGTATTTTCTTGATCAAATCACCACTTAATCATTTATTTGATTATATCCTAAAGTTTGACCACTTTATCCTAAGCTTTATTTCATTAAAGAACATGCTCCCCTGTAATTAAATGAGAATTCTTTTAATTAAACAATTAAAAACCCTTTATCGTAAGTGAACATAAAACAATAAAATAATAAATAATAATAATAAATGTGCACTTTCCAATGAGATAACATCTTTTGAAAAAGGATTTTGCCTCTTAATCTCAACCACTCATTGTTTTGCCTCTTAATCTTAGCCTTTGATTTTGCCTCTTGAAGATATGAGCACATGGATCAACCAAGATTTAATCTCCACCATTGCTCATTTCTCTTTGCCTCTTAGTCTTGACCGTCCACTCATTTCTAATCTCCTATAAAAGGAAGCTCTCTCCTCATTCTTGGGCAAGCTAAGAAAATTTGGAAAAGATAATTTTTGGAGATCTTGGAGTTCTTGCATCTTGAAGCATTCTTTCATCCTAGCTCATATTGTATCTTGGTATCATTGGAGCATTGCATTATCATTTAAATTTATTATCTACTTTCTTGCATGTAGCTTAATTCATCTAATTTAGATCTACGTTCCTTACATTTCTTGCATACCATTTTTAGCTTAGATCTTGCATCTCATCTTAGATTACTTTGCATTATCATTTAAATCTTCCATTATACAGTGCACCTTGCAGGGATCTTGCTTATTAGGTTCATGTGAGATCCACCATTATTATCTACATGATTCTTGCACACTATGGATAGGAAGCTATAAGCCGCTTCTTGGGACTTCCTCTTCATGGATTCTCTCAAGTGTAATGGTTTATAGAAGTGTATCACATTTTGATCACACATTTTTGGCGCCCACCATGGGGCTGATGCCCCTGATTTTCCTTTATTTTATTCACATTTTTTCTTTACATGGTTGTTTTATTGAAGTTTTTCAAGGCTAACCCTTGTGCAGGTTGAGTTGAAGACAAAATCCTAGGGGTTTTTGAGAGATTTGATCATATCTCACAAATGGCTAGGATTTTTGGTATGAATTTTTTATTGCAGGTTGGGGATGGTTCAGGTGTATCTCAGTCCAAAAATCAATTTTTTCAAATCATTTTTTCGTGAGTTATAATTTTTGTATGATTTTTCATGAAAATTTGTTTCTGGTTGCAAATCAACATATTTTTTGGAAATTTTTACATTTTTGGTAAGCTCTCAGATTTTTAGCAGGGGTATATTTTTTGCATTTCTAATTTTGGAGCCGAAATTATAGCAAAAAAATTAGATCTTGGTGACTAGGTCGAAAGCAAAAAAATAAAAATTGTGATGAGCTTGCACCTTATTTTCAGCTTCATTTCATTGCATCTTGCATTTTAGGGTTGCTGATTGGGTTTTATTGCAGCGTTTTGATCTTTCATTTGCTTGCTAACAAGTGGTTTTGATCTCTCCTATTTTTAGAGAATTTTTTTTTGGGAGATTTTTTTCAAGGATATTCAAAGCTACATTAGTCTAAATTTTAGATAAATTGGAGAGTGAGTGAGTTATTATAAAATTATGTTTTCCATCCAATTTGCTTTCAAAGTTACAAATCAACTAATTTTTGAGAGATTTGTTTTGAAAGATCTAGGCTCTGATAAGTTGTAGTAAAAATAAAATCATATTAATTGCACTTATTTTGTTATTATGTGGGAAGTAATGACATTGGGTCATAAAACAAACAAGGGAAGAAAATAACAAGATTAAAGAGCATATATATCACTTGACAAATGATATGTCTAACAGATCCATAACACATTTAAGGAAAATATGCATTACCTAAGATGATATAAATTGTCTAACAAGATATCTATATTAAGCATGTAAATCATATTGAATAATTTATGTTTAAGTACAAAATAAATCAAGCTCACAAATGTATGTCTCAAGCAACTAAGGTGGATCTTTCGATTCAAATAATCTAGATCTAATTGTTAGTACTCATATTGGATCTAGGAACTTGATACCAAAGGTGGATATGCACAAGTTTCATGGGAAGAATCCACTAACTCCACATTTGTAGACTAAGCACCACATCTGATTGGTATATAGTATATGGTAAAATTTCAAGTTATTACAATTTTAGTTTTGTTAAATTGTATTTCTTGATTCCTAGCCCATGGTTTTTGTGTTACTAATGATTGTTTATAGCATTACGATGTAAGGAATTTGGAGGACTTAACTGAAAAATTTCTAAACTCGTGTGCTTAGTAGTGTAAATCACACTTCAATTTCTAAGGGTTTAATAAAAAATTGATTGTATGTCCATGGTACGCTTGTACAATTCATTTAGATAAAACCCTAGGTGTTGCGAAAATATGATCTCCCCTCACATGTCCATGCAACTTGGGTGTAAGAGAAATCACATCTTTTCTTTTTTTAGAGGGCCTTCCTTTGGGGAAGTGATCACTCCAGGGTGAACAACCCTAAGCGGTATTTCCTTAGGATGGCTATATAAAAAGAGCAAAAGTAAAAGTTAGAGATTAACCTGTAATATGTTAAGAGTGTTAATCTAAAGGGTTGGCGTGTGGGCCCCAGGTAAGGTTGATTAGAGGCTTAAGTGTCTCACTCTTGAATGGTATGCGTAGCTTGCTCAATTTGAAACTAAAAACCTTATTTTAGATAACATCCTTTTGATTGAGTATTGTGTCAATTTTGAGTGTTTATTGTTTAATATAAAAAGATTATTAGAAACTCACACATTAAGAATTAGTAAGATAAATCCTTAAAAGACGCATGTACAAAATAATAAAATACAACTTCTCTACACAAATAATAATTAGATGAGGGAACAACTTTGGTGCAGGGGGTATACTAGGAGACACTAGGATAACTTAGAACATGAATGAATCAAATGTGGTAAATATGCAATAGATTAGGACGCATAATCCTTATAAACTATTGTAGCAATTCAAACAAGCACATCTTTACTCCTTTTGAAAGAACAACAATTTCCATCCATGGTGAATGCAAAAAAACCACTACAATTATTGAAAAAACTCAACCTTTCCATCCTACTTTAGAGTCACATATCAAAGATGGAAGCAAAAATTCTTGGGATGCAAAATTAAAATGTCTCCTAGAAAGGGAATAAGGCCTATCACAATATGCATCTATGACCACACTACAAGAGTAGTGTTAAAATTTCCAAGCATTTATGATCACATTCCAAGAATAGTAGAAAGTGCAAAATATATCCTCTATTGTGCCTTTTGATCTAACTCAAAATAGTTTTGTCCAACATTATCTGGCTATTATTTTTTTTTGGGTAAAAACCTAAGTCTTTTTCAAAATATCATTAACAATATTGTTTATATGTTTTAAATATAACATTTTTGAACATTGATAAAATATATGTAATTTAAAAAATAAAAATTTAATTTAGATATATGCTATCTCATATTATTGTAATCTCTATCTAAAAACATAAAAAAAAAGAAAGATAATATAATCTTATAATAATTATAAAATTAAATTTAAGAATAAGTTTAAAAATTTAAATTATATAATTTTTTTAATTAAACTAAAATTAAAATCATAATTGATAATGAGATACACAACTAACTGATTAATTTAAGAAGTTGAGTTCAAAACTTAGTGGAAATAAATACCATGTACCACCTATACCAAAAATATGATTTCGATGTGAGTCAAATTTGAATCAAAGAGAGCTCTGCTAGGGTTTCATGCGTACGGCGTCCTGTCTATGTTTCTGCTCTGGGCCATCCATCTGTCACATCGCATTTACTACGGGATCTTTTTTGCATTAGGGTTAGCTTTTAGTATGGCTCCGGCCAACTTCGGCCCAGCAGTTGCTGCTGGTGCGCAAGTTGAAGCTTCGGTTAGCCATGGTGCCTCCTCTGAACAAACGTCCCCACAAGTTCGTCCCGAAGGTCTTTCA
Source organism: Thuja plicata (assembly GCA_018584345.1). Taxonomy (NCBI): domain Eukaryota; kingdom Viridiplantae; phylum Streptophyta; class Pinopsida; order Cupressales; family Cupressaceae; genus Thuja; species Thuja plicata. Next base: position 859,666 of record MU227121.1, on the reverse strand, counting down.
TGAGGTAACCCTGATATTGTTCTTAATCCACAGGAATTTGATTATGCTTGTGAATGGTTAGAAAAGCATACGTTGATTGGATATTTTGTGGGTTGTACTCATCCTGAAAGTATTCTTAAAGATTGGGTCAACAAGAGCTGGACCCCTCATGGGGTCCGTCTTGATGGTGTGCAAAACCTTACCAAAGGTTTTTCCCTTTTCCGGTTTGCTAACCCTTCTCAGGTGGAAGCAGTTTTTAACCGTGGACCCTGGACTGTTAGGTCCTCCCTGTTAGTTTTTCAGAAATGGTCTCGAGATTTTACTGTCTCGGACGACAAAAAACTTAGGGTTCCAGTTTGGGTCGAGTTCCCTAGCCTCCCTTTGCCATGATGACCATTTATTGAGTCTATTGCTAAGACCCTTGGCAAAGTCATTGTCATGGAACATGACAAATTTTACAATGCCCGTCCCCAAAAGTGGGTCTGTGTTGAGGTCGACCTTTCTAGGGACCTCAAGGACACTATTGAAATTCAGATTGGTGCTCTCACCATCTCTCAAAGGTGCTTTATTTGAATCTTCCCAACACCTGTTATCGGTGTCAATCGACAGAGCACAAGATCAAAGATTGCCCACTAGCTACCCCTCGGGTGAAACCTGCGCCTAAAGATGCGCTGGTCAAAGCCACCGATGCTGGAAAAAAAGAAGAATGGACTAGAGTTTTGCGTAAAAGCTGGAATGCCTCAGGCCCTAAGACGCCACCAGCCTCTGCTACTGTGTTGCCATCTCTAGATGCGCCCGTTGGTCATTCTCCGCCAGTTGATGCGCCACTAGTGGTGCCCTTTGTTTCAAACCCTGTTACACAGGGGAAGAGTTCAGCTACAAAGCCATCCACTCCAGAAGTGGTGCTTGCACCGCCAGCGGTTTCTTTTCCTACTTCCAGGGCTGTGCGTCGGTCTCGCAGTCTTGATGGACACACGGATGACCTAGATAAAAGGCGGTTCACCTCGTCTGGAGAATTTCTCCCAGCTTTGGTTATGTTCCAGCCTACTTGCAGAATAGCTTCTCCTCTCTTGGGGACGAGGAAGCCATGCAAGAGTTTTTATATTTTTTTTTCTTGGAATGTGCGAGGTCTAACTGACCTCTCCAGAAAGTACTATGTTCGTGATACTCGTCGCAGACTTTAGAATCTGGACGTGCTTTGTTTACAAGAAGTTAAAATTTCTGGGTTTTTGCTTAACTCTGCCTGTCGTGTCATATGGCCGGACGACATTGTCTTTCCTTCTCAGCATGAAGCTGGCAAAGGCGGTGTCATTACTATTCTGTCACCTCGCCTTCATTCTTGTGTTATTGCACATGGATTTGATCCGATGCAACGTGCAACCTGGATTTTTCTATCTCTGCATAATCATTCTTTTGGTGTAATTAATGTTTACGCCCCCAATGATGCTGTTGAAAGATCTCAATTATGGTACTGGCTGGCAGACAACTTGCCTCCAGCTACTTGGGTTATGTGTGGGGATTTTAACATGGTTGAGTTGGCCTCTGACAAGGAAGGAACTTTGCCTTTTCACTGGATAGCTGGGGAGAGAGAAGCCTGGTATCACATGCGCAATAAATTGGGCCTTTTTGATCCCAATGCTAACCGCCACCAACAGGGTGGGGTCTGGCATACTTGGTCTAATTTTAGAGCTGTCTCTGACCGCATATTTAAGAGACTGGATCGTGCTATGATAATGGTTCAATATTTTTTCTCCTTTTCTGAATATTGAGGCCTACCTGTCATTCCTCTGACAGTTGTTACCTTGTCAGATCACTTCCCCATTTACTTTTCCATTACTTGGCAGTCCTGCGCTAGGAGAGCTGCGCAGACGTAATTTTTTCTTAACACATCTGTGCTGACGCATAATTCCACTATAGCCCACATTCTTCAAGTTTGGAATTTAGCTCCTTGACCCGATAGTGATACTGGTTGGATTCAATGGTGGAATGACGCCATTGCCCACACTGTGAGGTTCCTTCGCATTTATGGTCGTCAGCTAGCCTGTTACAGAAAGTGTGCTTATGAAGCTAATACTAAGGCTCTGCGTAGCGCTGCTGAAGCGCTTACGTTGAACCCCTTCGATACCGATCTCCAGCTTAAGCTAGCCCAGCTTCGCCATGAGAAGCAAATTGCTGATGCCTATGCTGCTCATGGTGCTCAAATCAAAGCCCGCCTCCATTGGTTGGAGGTGGGCAACAGAGCCTCCAAGGAGTTTTTTCAGGCTCTCAAAGCTCGTCATACTAATGTTGGTATTCAAAAGATCAAGCAAGGATCTGAAACCCTTACTGAGCTTCTGACCATTCTTCAGGCCTTTGTCCAGCACTATGAGCAAGTCTTTGCTTCTCAGGGCAATTCGGCTGCTCGGGATGAAGCTCTCAAGGCTTGTATTGCTGTTACTCCAAATCGCCTAGCGGTTGAGCAGCGTGCCTTCTGTGAGCAAATGCTTACCATCTCAGACCTCAAGGAGGCGGCCTTATCTATGGCCAATGATAAATCTCCAGGATGCGATGGCTTCCCCTGTGAATTCTACAAACACCTTTGGGATGCTGTGGGTCCTGACTTGCACAAAGTTTACCTCGAAGCTTTTCACAACAAAAGTTTGG
>MU227121.1:829988-841077 GCA_018584345.1 Thuja plicata | reverse complement strand
TCTTACAAACTCACAAGGCAATTAGTGATCGGCTTTCCTACAAATTACCACTCACCTAGCTGTCGGCCAGCTCCAATGTCTTCAAATATTCGTTACATGTAATTAATATAAGTAATCTGATTAGTACATTTTAGTAAACTTAAAACATTTTTCTACCTTTGGTACTAAACATTCATTGAGAATCAGATCATCTACAGTTCTATATCCACCCTAAATTCTAAGTCATAAACAAGCAAAGACAAAAATTCTACCAAACATGGATGGGTTTGGATTACGCAGAGTCATGCACTGTGATTTATGTAAGGCAGAGATTTATGCCTGTGGTAAGTGTTCTTGTGAGGAGATTCTCTGTGTGAGCCACATTGAAACTGCTAAACATTCATACAACCTGCAGTTTCAACAAATAATCAAACACTGTATAGATGCTGAGGTTCCCAGTCCATCACAATTTCTGAGTGATGTAACTTTTGAAGTTCGAATAGAGGGGAAACATAAAAGAATTTACAGTGTGCATTCCATGGGCTCAAGGAATTTTGTTCAAATGAAGCTAGACACCCAATGGTTTTCAGATTATCCATAGGAAAATGGACCCAGTTTATTCAATAGTCATGATAAAGGTACATACAATAGATAATATTTCTTATTTGGATACAAAATAATTTACAGTGGATGAAACCCTATTTGCAAACCACATTTTTAACAATCGCAACCACAAATACTACAAATTATGAAGCACAAATAGGTAAACCATTAAATGAAGAAGCATAAACACAAATACAATACACTGCTGAAGCATAAAACTCATGGTAATCCTCCTCCTCTGCGTGATGAAGAACGACGTTCGATAGATGAAACCCTGCTGTGTTTTCCTCGGTTGAATGGCGTTCGACATATGAAACCCTCTCTGCTGGCGTTCGATAGATGAAAGTCTGGAGGAAAAGATGACTAAAGCATTGGAGACAGGGAAAGACTCTGTGTATCGAAGGTTTTGTACATCAAAACTCAGACAAGATGAAACCCTCTGCTGTGTTTGAAGTGATGAACGACGCTCGAGCAGAATTGGCAGCGGATGAAACCCTATTTGCAAACCACATTTTTAAAACGTGAAGACTCCGGACTTGAAAATATATCAAATGCAGTCCAAAAACACTGAAAACCTAGTTTCCATTTTGAATTCCACCTTTTCAGTGGGAAGATCGCGCCGCCCATTTTTGGGTCAAATCTGGGTTTTGACGTCATAACCGGGTTTTGCAATTGAACAAACAAACGATGGATTACCTTCAAAACTGGAATTTGCACTGCCAATTCTGCTCGAATTTCGTCAACCAAACAGGGCCTAAAGGAGAGAATCATAAGCTAACATTTTAAAGCATCAAATGTGACGAGAATTCTGAGAGATCTGTTGAGAGATGTAGACAAATTATTTAAATCTTCAAATTTAAGAAGGAATTCAAGAGATTTGCACATTAATTTGATTAAAATTTGAAATACTTTGAGAGATTTGTAAGCCAGATGTTTCTTGTAAAGCATAACAGAGCAAACTAAAAGGAGAGTTTGAAAATACAATGAGTGAGTGGAAGTAAATTGTATGGACTTAGAATTTTTCAGCTACAACTGCATAAAAGATCTAGCTATAAAGAAGAAGGAAAAAAATAGAGCTTGCAAAATAGAACAGAACATAAAATAGGGTTGCTGAGAATAAAAAAATCTATTATTCATTGTCATTACAATATATATAAGATGCAAGATTTATACAGTATTTAACTCCACCGTATGAGAGGAGATTATGGTGAAGATCCTTGCATGAAGCAGAAATTATAGCAATCGGTGATCACCAGTTAATGAAAACAATTTTAAATTAACAACCTTATTTTGGGGAGAAAGAACTCCATCAAATAGAAGAGAAAAAGGTGATTCCCTAAATTACGGTGTAGACTGGAGATCACGCACCAGAGCTGAAGTTGAAACAGGAAGTTAGAATTAAACACCAACACCCCCCCTTAATTCTAACTGAGGAGAAAAGAAAAGAAAACCTAATGATAGGAAAGAGGAAAGAGGGAAAACCCAATGGGAACAAACCCCCTTCAAATTAGATGCTAATAAAGCAAGAGAACTACTCTACTATAGTTTCTTTCACCCCAAGAAGATCTTTGAGAAAGTGAAATGGAAGAGAAGATGGATCCCTCCATAATGTGTAGTCAATGGTAGATGCTCGAAACTGAATGTAGAAGGTGGACCATGATCTTTGAACAACATTCTTCCCCTTAGGAAGAAACAAAACCAAAGATGTATGAATGAAGTCTCCCCAATCTCAAAAAGAGTATGTAGGAAGAAAACTCCAGATGTATGATGTCTCTGAAATTTGCTCCATAATTTTCGTGTTGATCCTGAAAGTTGTCATAATCAAATCAGGTACTGGTGAATATGAAAATCTAGAAGCTCTTAGAAACTTATGTAGAGCACAATCAAAAGACTCATGTATCTCCTCAAAAGGCAAATAGATCTTCTCCAAATGTTGTGCAAATGTATCCAAACTCAAATCAATCTGTGAGGAATGATCATGCAGAGAATGAAAAGAGGGTCAAAAGGTTCCCTCGCAACAACTGAAGAAGAATTACCCTCATCATAGAGAAGATGTATGCAATCAATAGTGTCATCTAGATCCGAAATGAGGGATTCTACAAACAAAAAAGAGATGTCTAATAGAAATTGATCCCATGGAACTGAATCCAGAAGACAAGAATGAACATGTTGAAGAGAATCTGTAGTAGCATTTGAAGAAGCTGAGATCTCTATCAAATTGGCAAGTGAAGGTGATTGAATAGCTTCCAATACTGGAGATGTAGAAAGAGGAAAATTTAGAGGAGATGTATTTGTTTAATAAAGACAATCAAGACTCTTCCAATAAGCAAGTTCCTCTTCAGTGTCATCATCATACATAGGATTATCATCATTATCAAGGGAGAGAAGCATATATGTAGCTGGATCATCTGGGAATGGAGATTCAGTCAGATCTCCATATCTTTCCCATATATTGGATCAAAGAGTGCGAGGGAACTCAATGTGTGATAGAGCCCATGATGTGTGGCCCCCAACACTTAAACCAATTAATCCTAAGACATGATCATTTCTACTTTCCCAAGCAGATTTCTGCCAACATGAACTTGGTTCAGGAATAAGTCCATACAAATGTGGCAATAGATGAATCCATCGACAGTGCTTTAGGATTCCATCACACCAGGACTTATAATTTCCTTCTTCCAAAGTGATGACAGATGGATAAATTTTTATTCCCATTATAGCCTTAGACTATCCCCTTTTCCGGAATTTTATTTCTAGTTCATGAATACAGAAAAGAAATTAAGAAACCCCAAAGATAATGAGAAAAAACTAATTCTAAAATAGCTCTGACATTTTGTACCTGCAAAAAAAAATGCTTTACTCTCCTTCCTAGCAGCCTTAGCTCTGATACCATGTAGAATTTTTCAGCTACAACTGCATAAAAGATCTAGCTATAAAGAAGAAGGAAAAAATAGAGCTTGCAAAATATAACAGAACATAAAATAGAGCTACTGAGAATAAAAAAATCTATTATTCATTGTCATTACAATATATATAAGATGCAGGATTTATACAATATTTAAATCCACCGTATGAGAGGAGATTATGGTGAAGATCCTTGCATGAAGCAGAAATTATAGCAATCAGTGATCACCAGTTAATGAAAACAATTCTAAATTAACAACCTTATTTTGGGGAGAAAGAACTCCATCAAACGGAAGAGAAAAAGCTGATTCCCTAAATTACGGTGTAGACTGGAGATCACATACCAAAGCTGAAGTTGAAATAGGAAGTTAGAATTAAACACCAACATGGACGAAAGCAATGGCTTTGATAAATTTTTAGAGAAAGGAGCGAAAAATTAATGTATGAAAGATTGTTAACATTACAGATGTCGTTCAGCAGACACAGACATTGATGAAAACTCTGCTCACACTCATAAGGTGTGTTCCTCTTTGGCAATATTTGTAGCGCGAGATAGTAGTCCTTTGTTTCTTTTCCTGCAAAATTTTGTGGTAAAGTTTGTAAGGATAATATTGATGGACGGAGACGTATATACAGTGAAATAGATGTAGGTGCTGTAGAGATCAGCGAAGAGGTGCAGAGATGCAGAGAGTTGTGGATAGATCACAAACATTTGCTCGAAAGTAACAAACCCATTTTGACCCACAGTGAACCTTTCATAGTATCGTGCATTATTTTCCTATTTCTCGACACTGCTTTCTTGTTTCACGGCGTAAGACAATGCCGGGTTATCAGAACAATCCGGCGGAAGTCTCTGCCATAATAAGCCTATCGGCTTAATGATCTTGCAATATGGATTTCACTATATTATATTTATTAATATCACTTTTTCATGATATCTAGGTCGATTTGATTCTAAGATGAAATATGAAGTATGATGCAAAATATTGATATTAATAAATATTATACAATCAATTTCATAAATTTATGCACAGTGATGTCATAAACTGCAAAAATTCATACTGGTAAACCCTAAAACTTATATTGGCTAGGGTTTCTTTGTTATATTTTCAATGGTGATGAAAATTTCTTAAAATTCAAAACTATGATATGCAAATTACTCGATGGGAGATCTAATGATGATGGTTGTTGATTTGGTGATGGAGAAAGCATTTACAGAGAGGCGATAGAGGCGTAAGAGTTGACACCTCCCACCAGAGTTCCATGATTACAAATTTTATATGTTAAACATGTTTGGCGATCCTGAACAGAGGCCATATCGTTCCACTACTGAACCATATTGAATATATGATAAAAAATCTAGATGTAGTCATTTTCTAAAGGAATATCACAGAGGAGATCGAAGGGCTTTGTCAAACATATTTGTGGAAGCCTAACTACCACACTGAACACAATAAGCGAATCTAAGACCTTCCCTAGATCATAAACAATTCTAGTATTTGTTTCCAGTACTCCGAAGAAGTCATAATTTTTGTAGCGAATGTAATTTGCTTCTCCAAGTTCTACCGCCTACAACATTTCCACTAAATTGATGAACGAAAGTATTTGCATCTTTTGAACAGTTGAAGTATTCCTCCATGGTTGCGCCTCCCCAACATTGTAGGAGACCATAAGATGGAATTCGTGTCAAACTCAACTGACAATACAAAGAAATAACACTTGGAGGAGCGAAGCTTGTAGTGGAATATAATTTTTAAAGAGCTTAGTCACCACAAACCATTTTCTGCAAACCAGTCTGCAATCTATTTTTGGGTGGGAGAAAAAAAAAGAAAAAGTCTGTAGGGGAAGCTTATCAGCTAATTATCCTATGAGTTTGTATGCGAGCGAGCTCGTAGGGAATTCTATTGGCTAATTATCCTATGGTCATATATGTTTCACTGTTGAAACTTTTGTCTAGCAGTAAAATGAATAAATCAGGGCAATAATGGGCTAGGTTCAAAATCATATGTAATTTAACAAGATACGATTTGGTGATCCAGTGGATAGGATAAACAGAACAAGTGGTCAGTTATGGTGTGAAGTGATAGTTTTTCAAGTGACTAACATTGGCTCTAAAGGGAGATGTTGTCTAAGCCTTAAAATATAGTCTCAATTGTTTAAGATTTATCTACCCATAATATATTAGGCAAATCAAAGTCATACAGGTTTAGAAAAGACCCTAATAATGAGATTATTAAGCACCTAAAAGTTAGAATAATTTAAGAGATTAGACTAACATAAATGTGTGGTGGTAAATCAAACATAAGCAGAGGAAGACTGGATTTATCATTATCATAATTAGAGTTAAGAACAACAAAAGAAAGTTTTTGATACATAGGAAAGTCACATATCATAAGATATAATCTATAATTGCATCTTAAATAAGTATACTCACCATACCTTCCCATTCATATTATAGACAACAACGTGCACATAGAGACTTGGGACATTGACAACAACATTCTTAGAGAGACTACAAACCTTTTTTTTAATTCTTCTTATGCCCCAACTATAAGTATTTTACTTCTCACTAAGACTCGTTTCCAAAAAGCAGAGGATATCCTCCCATGTGAGGCCATGAAATGCTACCAGATTAGATCCATTCAACCCATTAATATTAATCTCACTTCCTCCATATTTATATCCTTATGCACTTCCAATCTAGGTCTCTGCTTGAAAACCTGAGAACCTATTTCTCCTGTATAAACAAATCCACTTGTGCGGGTCTTTTTGCTCTTCTTTAAAATACCATTCTCCTTAACAGTTTTGGAATGCCCGTGCATAGTGCACTCCCCTTCTTCCAAACATCCTCCAACAACTCCCTATAGTTTTTCAAAATTTTCAAAATACTCATGTCATGTATAGCTTATTTCAAGAACACCCACCTTAACTTAGGCAAGGTGATCTATCTAATCTAGTAGTTGCAGTGCACATAGGTCCTAATGTATATTTAGAGCCAAATAAAATAGACTAAATTATTTCATTTTTCATCTAAGAAATGCAATAACAACATAGCTTCTTTAAAGAACACCCACCTTAACTTAGGCAAGGTGATCCATCTAATCCAGTAGATGCAGTGCACATAGGTCCTAATGCATGTTTAGAGCCAAATAGACTAAATTATTTTATTATTTCATGACAACATAACAACGGTTTTGGATTTCTACAGAATACAATATATCACTGGCATAAAATAGGGCACGTTGCAGTTAAATGAAATTAACTAATTGTAGCAATTTCCAAACTTTGCTGCTAACATTCCTCCTATGCTTTTATTCAAAAAGTTTCTATAAACAAATGTTAAATCTTGTGGGTTGTTCTTTAATTTTATCTGTCTAAAGTTGATTTTACAATATACTGACTATTCACAGTCCCCCTTTGTTGAATCCTCCAAACCATGCCTAACAAAGAGTATCATTTGAGGAGTTAAAAAAGTAAAACACCCATGAACATATTTACTCAACAAAATAAAGAGGAAGTAACTTGGGATGGAACAAAATTAAAGATGATGAGCATAATAACTCACACTTGAAGAAAACATTTAGATATATGGACTAAGTAATAATATGAAGACATTTTCCCCTTCTACGTTCACAAGCTTAGATTATGTGAGCCAAGCGCAGTACAAACTAGCCGTCACACACTTTTGCGTATGCAACAGTGAGCCGATAGGAGATTTAATTTTCACCTATAAAACTCTATGCTTTGTGGAGAACAAATTGTGATGAGTAAAGGACCAACAATTTTATTTTGATTGTTGGGAAACCTTAAAATATATACTTTCATTTCATTTTTCTTTTTATTCGTATGTTTATGATTACAACATGACTTTTGTCTATTGATACCACTATAGAATCTCTCTAAATAATAGTGGATTTTAGTTTTACAAATTATGAAAACAATGAATGGAGTGATGCTTGAAAATTTGAAGTTATAAGATAAACCTTGATTTAAATGCGGCTACAGTAGTTAGAGTATATACATTCTTTTTTGATAACAATGTATAAAAAATATACACCAAAACCTGTAATGAACATGAGTGTTAACCTTAAGCACTTGATGAAGTCATCAAAAAGAAGGGAAGCCTACATAAATCAGTGCTTGCCAAACTCATGAAGAGTTTTGCATCTTAGCAAATAATATGAAGACACCATATTTCTAGATAGATAAATTTAAGAAATTTAAATTTGATCTTTTTAAAAAATATATATAATCCATTATTTGTTGATCTTTAATCAATTCATCTAAAGATATTTCTATCCATTAGCTTTCGATATTTATACTAACGCTCTCCATCGAAAAAAAGTGCGAGCTTAAGATAGTGATGAGAATGACGCCTCTCACAATCCCAATTATTATCCACACTCTAAACCTAAATTTTACACCCTGCAAAAATTAAACCTGCACAACTGATTAACAAGCAGTTTATATTTAGATGGATTTGCAATATCCTCATTTCTTATAAAAGGTTAAAAGAAATTATCAAGACCGTGGGTTAAATTTTCCAACCTATAGATATTTTCCCCTGCTGTAAGGTACACCTCTATCAGGGCAATTATTGCTATTGTTGCTTCTAAAAGATGGAAGATTCATCAGATGAATGTAAAGACTACCTTCCTTAATGAGATAATAGAAGAAGTATACTTGGAACAACCTGAAGGGTTTGTTATAGATAAAAACAATTCACATGTGTGCAAATTAAAGAAGGCATTGTATGGGCTTAAGAAGGCTCCCCGAGCCTAGTACAAAAGGATTGATAAACATCTTCTAGGTCTAAAATTCTTCAAGAATGATGTAGATCCAAACTTATACTGCAAAGTAATAAACACAGTGAAATGCTAATTATTGTACTTTATGTTGATGATTTACTAATCATAGGAGAAGATCACGTAATTAAAAAATGTAAGAAAGATCTTACATTAGAATTTGACATGAAGAATCTAGGACTTTTACATCACTTCCTTGGGTTAGAAGTGTGGCAACAAGAGGATAATATTATTCTAAATCAATGGAAGTACACTATAAACATTCTAAAGAGGTTTGGAATGATGGAATTCAAGCCTATGACAACACCTATGGAAACAAATCTTCACAAGCTAAAGACAACAATAGTTGACTCAGAAAATAAAGATCCTACTTTATATTGACAGATAATTGGATCCTTGATGTATTTGGTTAACACAAGATCATATATTTTCTATTATGTAAATGTCTTAAGTCAGTTCATGTGTAAACCAAAGCAAATACATCTAGTTGCAATTAAACATATTTTGAGGTATCTTCGAGGAACAATTAAGTATGGTCTCATGTACACCAATGTTGACCTGAACCTTCATGGGTACACTGATTACAGAAAGAGTGCATCTGGGTGCTACTTCTATTTAGGATCAGCTATGATCTCATGGATCAGTAGGAAACAATCCTCAGTGGCACAAAGTCCTAAGAAGCCAAGTATATTGCAGCATCGATGGGAGAAAAAGAAGTAGTATGACTTCATAAAATATTAGTGTGATTATTTGGTGAACCTATGAATCCTACCATTATTCATTGTGATAACTAGAGTTGTATAAAACTCTCAGTGAATCCACTATTCCATGACTGATCGAAACACATTGCGATTCCATACCACTATGTCAGAGATATGGTAGATAGAAATGTGATTCAATTGGAATATGTAAGTACAAATGAATGTTCTATAGACATTCTCACCAAACCATTAGCCAAGGCAAAAGTTGGTCATTTCCGTAAGAAACTTGGTATGGTTGAAAGGTAATTATTAAATTTGAGATTTATTCATTTGTACTTATATTAATATGTTTAATGTGTAAACTCTACTTGTCATGTGTGTGACTCCATGACTTTATGGGCCCTGAGATATTCTTTGAAAGGTGGCAACTTTCCAATGGCTATACACTTATGTAAACCCAGTATCATGATGGATATCAGTTGAGTTGATATCCATGGGCATATCATGAGGATGAATAAAACATTATGGTAGATATCATGAGACTTGATATCTATGGATAAGACATAACATTTAAAATTATCATGATAGATAATATGTGTGAATAATATCCTTATACCATGACTTGATATCTTTATGATAGGCATCATGTGAAATGACGCCAGTGCACATATAATATAGATTTCCATATGCGAGTGTTGATGAATATCACGTGACTTTATATTCAAGAATCCTCCATCTCTCCTAATATCACAATGAGGTGATATTTCTCTTGTAGATCTATTGAAGCATAGAATTAATCTTCCCTAGATAAGAGGGAGCACGTTAATGTTTGTAGCTTCAGTCAGATTATTCTGGCCTTAAGCGTTTGATATCTCCTTCTTTGGATAAAATTTGAATTGTATGTTATATACATTATCATTAAACATTTTATGATCTTATCATATGGAGATTTCATTAAGACTGACTCTATAATTATTATTATTTGATAACCATAGATAGTTATAATTGATAACTATCACAGTCTTCAATATTGATAACTAATATGAGTTAAAGTAATATCAATGTTATAGTTAATATTGTTATCAACTTTAATTGTTAATAAAGTTGATAAAAATACCAACTTAACATTATTGATTTGGTATCAAAATTCGACTATGGTATTGACCAAATCAAGATATTACTTTATGTTTATTATGGTATCAACTATAAATCTGAATTATAAAATTGATCAATCATTATGGATAATGATATCACTGTGATTATCATTATCAATATTGATAATCATACTTATATCATCATCAAAATACTTCTATCGACTTCATTCTTATCAATGTAACAAACTTATCATTGTTAATAAGGATACTGTCGACATATGTTGACAATATAATTATTAACAATGATTCTACTAAACAGATGTTTGGAAAACAAGTATAATGAAGGCCGATATGTATCAGATAGTATAATGTTCAATGTTAATATGAAGATTGAAATTAACAAGTCGGTAATGAGGATTGAATTTGATAAGCAATAACATGTCAATAATGCAATTTGCTAAGTTGGTAAACTTTGATAATAAGAATGTCTCACAAAAAGACATCACTCTTCGTAAGACACATAGTCTCACTAAGAGGTATGTCCCTTTGTGAGATATATATATTACATTAAATTCATTTGATGAATTATTTTATTTTATTTTTTTGATCGATAAAAGGCCGAAGCCAGAATTTTTATTAATATTAAAATTATTTTTACAAATTAACCCCACTCGTTGCGGGCGTTGGTAGGAAAGAGTGGGGTCGAGAAAACCTCCAACCATGCCTGGGACAAAAGTCCTATTCCTGATACAGAAATGTACGTGGGCATTCCCACGACTCGAGCTTTGTCGATATTTATTACATACATAGGTCCGTGGGCATACCCACTACCAAATTTTTTTACAATTTACATGCTGCCTTTAAGACTTCAATGACAGCGATAGATTACAATTTTGATTGCATTTTGAGATATCATTCTACGATCCTATAACTTCAGTGAGCGCTTCTGCTTGGCTCCGAGTTGAGTCCATCCTCCTGAAATGTAATAAAATTTTCTCCACAA
>MU227121.1:815017-827717 GCA_018584345.1 Thuja plicata | reverse complement strand
TATATAGTCCTTGATACACATTAGTTAATAAGAAGATTATTTATATTATATTGATATTGATATATATCAAACAAGTGATTTGATATAATATCAATTTGAAGATCAATATATATAAAGATATTATTCTAAAGAGAAATTATCAAGATATACTTATATCTGTCTAAGATTAGATAACATTCTATTGTGAATTTATCTAATATATATACATAAAATTTTAAAGAATTACATAACCTAAATTTGATAAAACAACAACACCAACTTCCATCTCCTCGTAATCTTTTTGATCTACAACAAAATTATGCTTGTCACTTCTGACATCATCATAGTCAAACAGACTCTCAAGAGTTATCAAACCTTGAGGCAATTTATTTCCCCTTAACTGAATGACCTGATCTTCATCGACCTCTTCTATTTTTGGCTGCAACTGATAGACAAATTCTCTATCTTGTCAGATGAACATAGAGTTTTGATCATCATTCTAAAACACTTGCAAATTATTTTCATTATCTACTATAGAGGGTCTAACTATGACACATATTGAGTGCCCATTTGTAAATAAATCAGTAACAGGTTCAAAATGAGAACCTATTGCTGCTAACTGATAAACTTCTATGTTCTGCTTCCTTAAAATATTGATATCAAAAACATCAAAACTGTTGATCAAGTCCAAAACTATGTGTTGCTAGGATTTCATCTGAGAATTCTTGGCTATGAAGGTATTGTGGATTTATCTTACTATTAATTTAGAATCTTCGAACACTTTCAATTGCTTAATTCCCATCTTTTCAGCCAGGTCTAGACCTCTGACCAACCCTTCATATTCTGCCTCATTATTCATTGAACTGAAGTGAAAATGAAAGGATCTCCTCACTTCCTCTCCTGAAGGGGAAATAAAGTAGATTCTAGTACTAGAACCTGTTTGACACCTTGCTCTATAAAAATACATTGTCCAGATATCTGAGGCTCGAAGGTTGATATCTTTCTCTTTTTCATTCGTGACCCTTGACATCAGATGATCTTCATAAAAAAATATATAGGTAACCAACCTAGTTGCATGGAAATTCCTAAAAGGATCATCCTCAAAGAAGCTACTCAGTAGGACTTCTTCTTCTTTAGTTCTATCTCTAGTAACCTATTTTTCCTCTAGCATCTCTATTCAATACATTTCTTCTTTAGAAATAGAGGTGTGTTCAGGCTCAAATTTTAGTACAAGTTCATCAACTACATGAGTCTCGTGGATGGGTTTTGACAATAATTTTGACTTATCTCCATGCATGGTTCTTAATATCAAGTGGGACCAGTGAAGTGACATATAACATCCTATCTTTGTGGTAAAATCTCTTGATAGGAAAACACCAAAGATAGGGGGAATGTCAACGACTATGAATTCTTGGGGAACTGTGATATTTGGTTATGAAAAGAGTGTAAAGGGAAGTTCTTTGGTTGATCTTATGGACTATACTCTCTTTCCATATAACTGTATGACTCCCTATCAGAAGGATCATAATTGATGTGCAAAGCTTCTACAATTTGCTTAGGCATAACAATGGTACTAGCCCCTTACTCTATCATTGAATTATGTAGGAGCTTATCCCGTACCATTAAAGTAAGAAAGAAAGGCACGGGCTTAGACATACCTTTTTCTTTCTCCTTCACTATATTGTCGGAGTTGATCAACACTATTGAATGCTGAATTTGAGGGACCTCTGTTCCCCCTGCAAGTGTCTTTCCTTTTAATTTTTCTTTCTCATAAATAGCTTCGGTCTTTTCTATATTGTCTCAATTGTCAAGAGATTCCTTCAATAGCTCTTTTTATTCAGGAATCACAATCATATCCCAAATGGATAGATTGACAAGATTTTTCTTAAGCTGGCCCATAATATCCACCTTTGTCTCCATTCGTATCTTCGGATCTTTTGGATTCCAAGGAACAAATTCTACTTGTCGCTAAGCTAGTGGGGTCTAAACTTCCTGAAAAATAGGATTTTTCATCTCAAACCTTGGATGAAACACTGATATAGATTTTTTAGGTAAGACTGTGTTGGAATTATTACTGTTTGAGTTGCTGACATTCATGTTTTATCATTGATGTCAACATATGTTTCATTTGGAAGTCTCAGAAAGACTAGTTATCACAGGAACAAGCGAGATTGATAGTTGTGTATGGACTATGTACAATGTTTTAGAGTATGTGAGCTTGGATTTGAGAAGAAGGAATTGTGTAGACCTTAAGTCTAAGGTCATAGATCATTATCTGGTTGTTTGCATGAGTTATGGAAGATTTTGTGTCCAGACTGGTTACAGAGCAGTGTCAGAGAATTATGACAGAGTTAGTCTTTGTGTTTTGGGAATGACTTGGATGCGTGAATGTTTTATGGTATGTGAGCTTGAGGCATGGAAGAAGACATGTTGGAGAATATTAATTGTAATTCTTGGGTCGTTGGGGTCTTTGTGATGTCATCTATGGTGTGTGATCTTGCGAAGACCTATTTATGGTAGACTTCAGAGGTGTAACGTGTTTAGAGGATGGCGAGATTGGATTATGGATCTTGGCACATAATTGATGATTTATATTTTATGTTTATTTGTTTAAGGTACCATTAATATCTTAGCAAGGGTACATGTTTTTATTTGTGCATTGGGGAAGTCTTAATAGGCCGACCTAATTTATTGTTGTAACTTGTATAAAGGAAAGTCATTCCTTGTTGTTGTAAAGAATGGAATGGATGCTGCGAGCATGTGGATGCAAATTATGCTGATGTAGAGAAGTGATTGTAATTTTAATGCATTTCATTGGAATTCTATAAGAAAATCAAGTTTTTATTAATCAATTCATTGTTATAAATATATCTCTATACTTCTTTTTGGACAATGGATCCAGAAGGCGGGTTTAACCTTCACATTTTGAGTACTGTGCTTGGGCAGTGAGCCTCATTATATTAATCCTAACAAGGTTCATCCTTTAACAAGGATTTGTACTAAATGTAATAATCAACTCCTAACAGGGCTAGGTCTCTTAACATGGACATTATACTCTTAGTGCATTAGTTGTGGGTACCATCCCCACAGGGTTTTATTTATTTATTTTTATTTTCCCCTTAATAGGGTTTCCTTGTGAAAAAATCATGGTGTTATGAGTTATTTTATTTGTGTGTATGTTCTCATTATTTCATTTAATGCATGGTTAAGTTTAAAATGATTGAGATTAGATAAAAGTGATACAACACTGATTCACCCCCCTCTTAGTGTTGATTGATCCTAACAATTGGTATCAGAGCTTCTCGCCCTTTGGAGGGAAAGTGTAACAACTTGAGGGAGATCCTAATGGATTCAAACATTTTGGAAGAAAATTTTGAAGCAACAATTGAAGACCTGGATAAGGCTAATGCTGATAATGTAGAATTAAAATTCAAATTGAGAAGAGTTGAAGTTTACATCAAGAGGCTTAAGGAGCAGCTTGAACTTTCAAGGAACAAAATGTAGGAACATGTTGAGAAGATAAAGAAATTTGAAAATGACTCATCAGATCAGATTGAGAAACTTGAACAAAAAAAAGAAGAATTAAAATAGGAACATAAATATACTAATTTGAAGATGGCTGATGAAATTCAACAAGAGAAAGATGAAAAGAGCAGAATTGAAGAGACCTTGAAGAATGCAAATGTATAGATGGGAAAAATGCAACTTGAACTTGATGATATTAGAATCAAGTATCAAGAGTTAGAAAAGCATAATATCGTCATTAGGGAAGAACTTGTTGAGGCAAAGAATCACATAGAGAAAATTTATGTGAGCAAAAACAAGATTGATAAAAAAAATTGAAGGTGATAAGAGATGAGTTGACTTTAATGAAACTGAATGTTCCAAATCTCATGAAGAGAAATCAAAAGACAAAGAAGAGAAAACACCAAATCAGGATGAGGAACCTAATGTGCAAACTAGACCTTTCAAAGGAAGATGCTTTGGACGCAATGAAATTGGTCACATGAAGAGGGATTGCAGAGGTAAGTCTCCTTATAAGTCCTTTTCTGGTTATTGTTTCAATTGCTATGAATATGGTCACACGAAGGCAAAATGTAGAAAATTTGATCAATCTTAGAAGAAGCAAGATTACATCAGTGAGGAAAGAGAAGCTAAGATCATGTGTCACAATTGCAACAACTTTGGGCACAATTCAAGAAATTGCAGATCACATATTAATCGGAACAAACCAACTGTTATATGTTATTAATGCAATAATCAAGGACACATAGCAAAGTTTTGCAGGTATAATAGATCTGTTAGAAATAGAAGACCACCTATGACTATAAAGAAAATACTGGTGATGTTGGAAATAGCATGGAAGAATACATGGATGAGTTCAATTGTCATTTTGTAAAAGAAGGAAACAAAGATAGAGATAAAGTATGGAAAGTAAAGAATCAGAGTGAGTTTAAGGACCAAGTAGAGTTAGTAGATGCTTTGGATCTTCGCTTGATGTTACCATTGACACATCAGTCTAAATGACCAAGCATGGCCTTAGGGGGACCTTTACCGAAATATAATAGTCTATTATCCAGCCCTTGATTTAAAGAATGAGACGATGCAAGTTAGATACAAGTACAAGGATATGTATAGATGCTACATCCTTGGTCACGAAGTCTGAAAGGTAACATTGTTTGATCATCTGAAAAATGATGGATAACTAAAAATGAAACAACTTTATGAAGTACATTGAGAGTCTTATAGGAAAGTACACAAAAGGACCCTAATGAGATTCTTGAGGAAAAAATGAAGAAAGGTGTAGCTTAAGGGAAGAGAGAAGTAAAATTTGAGGTTAAAGATGAGAAGGAGATACAAGTATCTCCCAGTTATGAACTGAATCCTATTAAGGAGAGATCATTTACAACAACATTGTCAGAAAGTGTGCATAATATAAAGATGTATATGTTGTCATTTTTGGCAACACAATCTACTGATATGATCGATTGATGTACATATAAGTTTTCAATACTCTGTTAGTAAAAAATGCCTAAAGCCAGAAGACAGTTAACAGGGTACAGTCAACTTTTTATGATTGGTGAGCACAAGATAAATATCATGATGACATGTGAGCCAAGATATATGATGTATGAAGTATACTAAATCTTCTGTTATGGTCGCTAGAGTTTTGGTTGTGTCTGGTAAAATTTATAGGTTGGAGAAGTCGTGCGAGTACAATAAATAATAATAACAAGGTATATATATGTGAACCTTTTTGGGATGCAAAGGGTATGGATGTGAATTATGCATTTCTAAAACACAACCTAGAGGAAGAAGTCTACATAGGGAAACCTGATGGTTTTCCTTTGAGAGATGATTTGCAGTAGTTAGTTAACTCACGCTAGACCAGACATAACTAGTGCAGTTGGAATTGTTGCAAGGTTTCATGCATATCCTAAGGAGACTCATCTTGCTGTAGTTAAGAGGATATTCAGATATCTGAAAGGAAGATTGGAACATGGTTATGGTATAAAAATTCTGATGATTTTACATCGTATGATTATACTGATGCTGATTGGGCAGAAAGTGTTGATGATAGAAAGAGCACTAGTGTTAATGCATTTTTTCTTGGTAATAGGTTGGTTTCATGGTTGAGTAATAAGAAGGATCAAACAACTCAATCTACTGGTAATTTAGAAGATGTAGCTTTTAGTTGTACACAATTTTTTTGATCCACTTCTAGGGAGAGTAATTGCAGGAACACAACATAACATATTTGGGTGATCAAGCACCTGGTTTGTTGCAGGAATGAAGATTTGAAAAATTACATCTTGTAGTGATGGGTTGTATAAAGAAGGGAAATATTTGTGGCACCTTTTTCCATTTATGTCAAAGGGGGAGATATTCATGTGAAAAACCCCTACTTCCTTAGGGGGATCTGTGAACGGATCTGTGAACATGATATTGAGAAGGCTACTTTTGGGTTGATGGTTTTTCACATATGTTGCCATAAATTCCAAAGGGGGACATTGTTGGAGTTTTTATGGTATGAGTTGTTGAAATTCATGTTTTGTAATTGATGTCAACATATGTTTTAGTTCGAAGTCTTAGAAAGATTGGTTATCATAGGCAACGATGAGATTGACAGTTGTGTACTGTAAGGTAGAAAATGTAAGATATAAAAATGGAGGTCACCAAAATAGAAAATTGAATGTATAGGAAGAAATGGTGTTGATGTTGATAGTATTGAGAAGATAAGGTCCCCTTACTAGCCCCAAATTTCACAAAGGAAAGATCCACTTTGATCAACCATAAGAAAATGGTTAATGCACAAATGCATCAATCGATCAAAAATAAGAAGAAAGAAGAAAGTCTTACAATCCTGAATAATGGAGGAAGAATATAATAGATTTGAATTGATTAAGACCTTAATTGAAATGAATTAAAGACATGTACTAACCTCAAAATATAGCATATCTGAAGGATGCTATTTTCTGGTGTCTGCACTGAGTTTCCAGAAGTTCTGCAACCAGATCGGGCACAAAAACACAGAGACAGAGAAAACCCAGAAATCTTTTCCGAATTTGGTTCAGGTCAATTTTGACCCAAAAAAGAATGTCAATCTTGACCCAAAATAGAAAGTTGATCCTGACCCAGAACAGAAAGTTGATCCTGACCCAGATTAGAAAGTTGACCTTGACCTGCATAGTCTGATGGAAAATCTATTTTCGGATCTTGAAATTCTACCAAAAAGGGTATCCGAATCTGCACTTGAACATGATGTCCCAAACCTGTACCTATAAGAAAAATGATTTTGTTTGTTGGGGGAGGGGTTTGCCTTGGTCAAACCCCAGTTTTGGAATTAACCTTAAAGTATAATTGAAATTGCATAAATAAACAAAGCAAATAAACCAATTCACCTTGCTTGTATAGAAACCCTTGTGGCAGATTCGAATCCTTAGATCCACAAGTATGTATGCACAAAAATAATGTAGAATGTAGAATGTAGGATGTCTCAAATCAATTTCTTGTAGATCTTCAACACCAATCTTGAATGGATCTTGGAATAGGAAGAGGTTTGCATGGATGTGGATGGAGAAATCTTCAACAAGAGGGCTTCATAGAGCTTGAATCCTTCAATGGCACCCAATGGATCTCCTTGATGAATTGAATTCTTGAAGATCTTTGAATGCTTGAATGCTTGAGAGTAGATTCTTGCTTCAATAGATCATGCATAGAGTTGTCTTTTTCAAGTCTTAGATGGTTAGAGAAAATGACAGGATAAGTCTTTCTTATATACCAATCTAGGACATAATCTTCTAGAGAGGCCTAGATAGGAGAATTAAATTCCAATTAGACATATACCCTTAGAAGTGGACCTATATTAAATATAATTTCAAAGGTCATTACCTTGAAGACCGAAATATCCTGTTGGAAATAATGGGAAGTGTGTACTGAGAGGGGAGGGGTGAATCAGTACCTCTAAAAACTTTTATCTCTTTTAACCTTTATCCATTGTGTAATCAATTGTATAACCAACCATATGTTCTATACTATCTTTGTGTAAGATATATCAATTCATCAACTTAATCAAACATGTAAATATTTGTAGAAACATTAATGAAAGTAATTGACTCATAACACAAGATATGGTAACGCAAAAAACCCCTGTTAAAAGGTAAAGACTGTGGTGGGGATGGCACCCACAAAATTTTCACTATCTACAGATTGGAAGGGGCCGGTTAAGGCTTACAATTTGATCACTTCTGATGATCTACCCTGTCAGGAGTATTATGTGGAGATTGGTTAAGGTCTACTCTGTTAAGAGCTTTAGCAACACTGTTTAGTGTGCACTCAGTTAAGAGATTTATAATAGGATTGTTAAATCCACATTTCTTAAAAGGATTTCTTCTATTTTCTACACTTGTTAGACTGCAGAAAAAAATACTCATTGACCTGAGTGTATGCAATCTAAAAATTGTTGATTACAGATCCATTACAAATCATATGGATAAATGTATCACCTAATGTGATTGATTAATACCTTTATTGCTCGGTAGCCTATGTTCTTGGTTCTTGATAACCAAATTCATCTTTTGTTGTTCTGATTCTTGAAACTCTTAGTCTATTCCATAGATGTGCTCATTGGCTACATTCATCCTCTCATCGTTGATAATGAATGATTACAACATCTATTTATAAGATAGATTAACCTAATTAAGTTTCACGTATAAAAAAACTAACTCTATGATCAAAGGTTTACAACTTTACCTTGATCTCCTAGTCTGCATGTTTATAATCAGTTAGACTGATTAAAATAATTACAATAATGTTTCTTGTCCCTTAAGTAATGGTTTTAAAACAAATCTAGACTCTATAAATAGATATATCTATTTTATCTGACGTGGAAGTCAGATCCACTTTTTCCAGAATGTAACTGACTTTCGATGTCTGATGCTCTGAAATCAGTTTGACTATCTTTCGATGTTCCCTAGTTGAACTGTCTGTCAGGGTCCTTGCTTGTCTATTCTCTTGATTTGCACTGTGTTCTTCTCATCAGGTTCCTCTGTTAGTTTACTCCTGTCGGGTTCCACTTTATCATCTTCAGTTTGCACTTTCAGTTTACACTACAAAACTGTGTCGTCGATTTTCATCTTGCTTAGCAATTTCAGTTTGAACTGAAAACCCGACTTTCGGTGTAGTGTAACCGATGGTTAAAACAACTTGTTTTCTCATTGCATACTAATGGCAAAAATTTATGTTTATCAATCTCCCCCTTTGACATTAGTATCAAAAACTGATATGTGCAGAATACTACCAAAATTTATAGTATGAACACCTTGTATATTACCTTAGTCATTTCATGACTCCCCCTATGCATATGGCGGTATAGTATAGTATATGTGTATGTACACTTTGTCTTTATACTATCTATTCCTTTTCTCCTTTGTGCTATATTATCCTTTTCCTTTTCCCCTATTTTTATTTTTTGTACATATAAATCATCATTTTCCCCCTTTATCAGTACTATATGCTCTGTACAAATCATCATTATCCTTTTCCCCCTTTTTTGATAGTAAGGGAAAAGGTGTATACCTATAGCTTATAAAAAATACGAGAGTGGGAGGACTTCATTTCCTCCATCAACTTCTCCCATTTCTCCTTTAGATGTTCAAGAACCATATGCTCTAATGTAATTCGTGCATGCTTGTCATAGATGTTGTCTACTACAGACATCTCAGGGGTGGCAAGAAGTTTCCTTTCTGAACTTAGGTGTGTTTGCAGAAGTGTGAGGTTTGATAAAAGTAGAGATTGAATCTCGGTAACCTCCTCTTTGAACCGTGAATCTTCTTCCCAAAGTTTATGTCTTAACCGTTTGATCTCAATGATCTTCTCATAATGCAATTTGATTGCATTTCCATATGTGGTTAGACTTTGTGCACTTGCAGTTAGATCAGATTCATCTTTGCAATCTTGTCATTGTTATCCTTTGTAAACTTTTCTAAAGTCCATAACTTTTGTATTAAGGAAACAACTTCAGTTATGATTGGATCTAATTCATCTGATAACTCTGAAAGCTTTACCTTATTCTCTGCCACTTCTTGGCTGATCTTTTCTGTCAATTTGTATTGAAACTTCTATTCTTCTCTCTCCTCAATTGCCTTTTCTGCATCTACATTCTGTGTTGTGATGGCTTCGGTGAGGACGAAAAGTTGATCTAGAATGGGGGCATTGTGATCAACATCTATTTTGA
Organism: Thuja plicata; assembly: GCA_018584345.1. Lineage (NCBI taxonomy): Eukaryota > Viridiplantae > Streptophyta > Pinopsida > Cupressales > Cupressaceae > Thuja > Thuja plicata. The sequence continues at coordinate 818,002 of MU227121.1, read as the reverse complement.
GAACTATCTGACTCAAGATGTCCCTTGTGTTCTCCAGTACCAATGAATCTCGGTGCTGCTTCTTAAGCTTCTCTTGCAAAGATTTCCTTTGACATATTTCTCCATATTCTTGGAGAGATTCAAAATCTAGTGTTGTAGGGTCACATTTCGGTATTTCAATTATTTGATCAAGTGTGACTTCCAACTTTTTCTTCTTTGATTTCTTTTTTTTTGTGATCCACCTGCATGCAGAACCATAGCCAGCTTCTTTGCTTGGTCTGATGTGCTACTAGATAGCTTTTGAGGAGTTGTACCTTTTTCTTGCTTCTCGGTGTCTGCCTTTCGATTGTCTGAGGACGTTTCCTTATCAACCTTTGGTGTTTCTGCAGCTTCGCCTTTTGTTTCCTTTGGCGTGGTATCAATTGTCTTTTCTTTCTCATATTTTTCTTTTTGCACTTTATCAACATCTTTCATCTGTGCATCTTTCTCGGTGGTATCTCCATCTTTTTGTTCTCCATTAATGACATTCTGTTTATTAGTTGTGTCATTTTCATTAGATGTATCCTTTTTCTCTTCATTTCCCTTATCCTCAGGTATGCTTGCATCGGGCTCAGGGGTATTTTCCTTTTGTGAGATAATATTGATTGCTTGAATCAATAATGGCATCTGGCCTGGTATGTGAACTTGTGCAACATCAATTGTAGTGTCCCATTTGTCGGTTTGATCGTTGACAACAATGACATCTTCATCTTTCTGAATTTCATTTGAAGGATCATTGGTGATGTCAATAATAGTATTATCCACAACAGTGTCCGACCATGTCTCATCTGTAACATCCTTATGCTTGTTGCATGTAGTGTCAAATTCTTCTTTGTCTAATTCTACTATTGTGACATCTTTATCAATTGTAGTATCATGTTTGGGGCTTTCCTCCTCAGTAGGTCAAGTGAGTATTTTACTCCAAATTTTGTTACTATCCTTTTCTAGCTCTATAAGATTTCCCTATAGACCTTTGTAGGCTCTCATCTTGGATGAGAACTCCTTTGTATGTTTCTCCATCATCTCCTATATTTCTTCCATTTTTGATTCAGGAGGCATAAGAGAAACTAGTACTCTTTCCCTTATCACCTTTTCATTCTTCAATGCATAAGTCCATATGGAAGATAATCTTTCATGTAGTGCTTTTGGCATTTTGTCATCAAATTGTATTGGTACATATTTGAATTTTATCATTAATTTTATCAATGCTTCCTCAACCTTGTTCTGATGAACGGGGTCCAATATTAGCCACTTTCTTACCTTGGTGTCGGTTAAGCCACCTCTTTTTGCAATTGATTCACATATCTCATCAATAGTTTCAAGAATCTTTGTCTTTTCTGTTTGGACAGATTCATCTTGCTTTATATCCTCCATGTCTTCCTTGTTTAGGATTAGCTTCCTTCTCCTCTTTGGTGCTTTGGACTGTTTGGTTGGAGGTTTTCTCTTATAGGTCCTTACTTGACCTTTCTTTAATGGTGAAGGACTTGTATCCTTCACTGTTTGACTTCTTGTCCTTGTTGTAGCTGTAGTCCTAGGCTTCTTAGCTGGTGGAGGTAATGGTGTATCTGACTTTGTAGACTCTGAGGCACTCTCCTTCTCAGCTTCATCGACGGGTGACTGTCCCTCGATTTCTTCTGTCTTTTCAGTTTCTTCTTTTGTAATCGACAATATTTTCTTTAAATTCTTAACCAACTTATCCTTCTTCCTATCAATCTTCTTCACATCCAAGCCAATTTTAATTTTTTCTTTGGCGTCTTCATAAGTGCCGAACATGGGTTGTGTTTTATCTAATGGCTCATTTATTAATGCATCAATTGCATTGAATGTGTAATGCCCAAAATTTTCACCCAAAATCACAACCCTTTTTTTTTATAGAAAATATAATATACCATTTTAACTACATCAGCAAATCATGATTCTACTAATTATAATATTTACCAATAACACAGGGAGGAAATGGAGCAACTTTAAACAATATCCTTTCATAGTATTCAAATGAAAATCATAAGAAGATGTTGCATACCTGAGTTTTCTCTTCCTTGCCTATGTATCATATTCTCCTTGCCTCTCAATTTCCTGCATTTTTACTTAGGAAATATTGTATAATGAAATCACCCAGCTCAACAATAAGAATAATTTGTGTAAAAGAAATTTAAAAGAGTAAGATGCTCTAAGTTTGTAACCCAATCCAAGTTTTATTTTCCTGGTTCTCTACATGGTTCTCTGTGAAAGATAAGTTGTATAAAAATCTTCATTTTCCTGTTTAATTTGACCTGCTCACTTTTTGCACCGGGTATTATGGAATGTGTAATATGTTCATCCTTGACCATTAATATCATAGACAATTTATCATGTAATAGTCATTAGCATTGTAAGTAACTCTGAATGTGTAATATGTTCATCCTTGACCATTAATATCATAGACAATTTATCATGTAATAGTCATTAGCATTATAAGTAACCCTAGAGTGGGATTAAAGGAAATCATTCATTTATGAGTGTTCTTTTTCTAAACTAATAGAATCTCTTAATTTAGTTAGGAATCAGTTTTATATTAACTTCTCATGAAACGAGGGATTAAGAGTATTGATTCCCTCTCTTGTTTCTTTTTACCGGGATTCTTCCCTTCATTTTAATTGTTAAAGGAATGAAAAAAAAAGCATTAACTCGTTTGAATTTAAGATTTGGTTAAAGGATAGTTTTTTTTTAATGGTAAAAAAATTAATTTTAGTCAAAGTTAGTTAATGAAATTTGTTTATAAATTCAATGTTGATAGAACGTAATTAAGATGATAAGGTAAATTAGTTAATATGTATAAATTGGTTTGTATCAAAAAAAATTAATGTTATTTTATTTATTTTATATTTAATCATTATCATATCTTTTAATTTATCACATATATTTAGTTTGGTAATTAAATGTATTTAAATTGTTTTATTTTTGTTGGGAAGATAAGTTTAGTTGGTA
>MU227121.1:792653-814893 GCA_018584345.1 Thuja plicata | reverse complement strand
GTGTTAAATTTTCCTTTATTTAAGTTTACAATTTAGATGGAAGTATAATTTAATGAGAATATAATTATTAGTCTTACCTTAATTGTGTGTTGATTACAAAGGTATAGGTAGAGCTAGTGCGAGGGATGAAACATGATTATAATATATTCTTGTCTTCATTGAAGCGTATCATCACTAAGACATGTTGTAGTTCTCTCTAATGTTGTATTATGGTATCATGACTTTGAATGAATTGGATTAGTCATTGGGACTTGTGTTTTGGTTGTATTCTCCTTTAGATTGTATATCAGACGGTTGTTAGCTGTCTTGTTTGAAGGACCTTATGTCCTCCATTGGGTTGTACTACAATAATTATAGTTATTGTAGTCACTTATATCACTCTAATATTCCCTTGAGTAACCTTGTGCCATGTTGTTAATCTTGGATCTCATTATGTCACTCTTGGGTTTGATGTTAACGTTTGTGTTTATTTTGTAATGATTTTTTTTTTATGGACTTGTATTCTTGGTTCGAGATCCAAGAGATGAACTACGATGTCTCTGTGAGTTACGTAGGCAAGGCCATCTGCGATGAGCCCCCGAGGCATTAGGTCTGGCCTTTAGGTCTTGTACTTTTAAGTTTTCCCTTGTTCTTGCCACCCCTTACCAATAATTTTTGCATAGTTGCATCTCTTTACGAAACTAGTTTGAAATAGCTTATGATTGTTTTCTTTATGATATTGTTAAACTTACACCTAAAAATGAAACAACTTTTTTTTTTTTTAAAATAAAGTTGTTGCATTTTTAGGTGTAAGTTTTGGGCATTACAGAATGCTTGATCTATATTCACCTCATAGTCAAGTGGAGATAGCCATGCTATTCTCGGTACAACTGGCTTGATGTATGTGAAGTCAGTGTCCACCATGAAACATATATCAGTCTTGAATTTCTCAACTAACTGTTCTGGGATCCTTACTCTTTTCTACATTCTCTCCTTGAATCCAACAAAGTATTCATCCATTAATGACTCAAAGTTATCTCCTAGTGATTTTATAAACTCACTAATCTGTATGGTCATTGGTCTTTTTGTATCCCATTGCACATTTCCTATAGATGGAAAATATTATTGGAAGTAGAAGAATATACACATGATAAGTGAACCAAACTTACATTAATTTGACTTTGCATTCCTTATTGTCTTTAAGTTCTCTTCTAGCTACTTGAGTAGAAGTTCTGATTGATCTAACCGAATTCCCTGTTTTACAATCTTGTATGTTGTATCCACTACTCCGGATGCAATGTTGTTCAGCCTGCTAGCCTGAAAGAACTTGTATCCTAAGACACATGCTCCAAATTTTAGTTCATCATTGGTAATGGTGGATGCCTTAAGTCCTCTTCCATCACATTTAGCTCCTATGTTCTTCTCAATGTCAGCTTTAGGTGGGTGCTTCAATGTCTTTACCTTATCAGTTATTGGATAATGAATGACAACATGTATAACATCTCGTGTTATTGGTTTAGGGTCATCCAACCATAGCTTTTGGTCATGGCTCCTGCTTAGTACTAACCGAATCCATTCGGTCTTGAATTCCTTCAGGAACCAAAGGGCATTTGTGAGCCCTTTTACTTCGATGTGTTTGTGTTCTTCTTTGATACTGCCATCATCTTTTCATAGCCTCTTGAAATATTTTTCAACTTCCAGGTCTTCGATCTCAACTATTTTTCAATGTATATATTCTCGCACATCTTTGACGAGAAAAACCGTAGCTGGTATTCTTGAGAATGCTCCAGCATTGTCAGGTTGTGAGGAAAATTTTGGGCATATCTTATAATGTGGTTCCTCAAAGGTACTATTCTTGATATGTGTCTCTTGACCGATTTGCAGAGATTGCACTTGTCCAGCCAGATGTTGATTGATTTCATTTAAGCTTGTGATGTATCTAATGCTTTTCTAGTTGTTGATCCTAAAGACTCAAATAGATCTGGTATCTCTTCTTCTTGGTAATCTATTTCATCACAGCAAGATGCCATAATCTTTCTTTCATCAAACAGTTGTCTCATCTTGATTCTAGCTTCTTTATGCTGCTCATAGAAGATCTGAATTTATAGCTTCTGATTCTCAATACTTTTTTCAAGTCTGTACTTCTCCATTGTATGATGTTTTCTTTTAAGTCTTTAAGCTTTCCAAATAAGAGTTCAAGCTCTGATACCAATTGTTGGAAATAATGGGAAGTGTGTACTGAGAGGGGAGGGGTAATCAATACCTCTATTTTTTTTCATTATCTCTTTTAACCTTTATCCATTGTGTAATCAATTGTATAACCAACCATGCGTTCTATACTATCTTTGTGTAAGATATATTATTAACTCATCAACTTAATCAAACATGTAAACATTCATAGGAAAAATTCATGAAAGTAATTGAATCATAACACAAGATATGGTAACATGGAAAACCCCTGTTAGAAGGTAAAAACTGTGGTGGGGATGACACCTACAAAATCTTTACTATCTGCAGTTTGGAAGGGGCCGGTTAAGGATTACAATTTGATCACTTTTGATGATCTACCCTGTTAGGAGTATTATGTGGAGACTGGTTAAGGTCTACTCTGTTAAGAGCTTTAGCAACACTGTTTAGTGTGCACTCGGTTTATAGATTTACAATAGGATTGTTAAATCCACCTTTCTTGAAAGGATTTCTTCTATTTGCTATAGTTGTTAGAATGCAGGAAAAAATACTCATTGACCTGAGTGTATGCAATCTAACAATTGCTGATTACAGATCCATTACAAATCATATGTATAAATGTATCACCTAATGTGATTGATTAATACCTCTATTGTTCGGTAGCCTCTATTCTTGGTTCTTGATAACCAAATTCATCTTTTGTTGTTTTGCTTCTTAAAACACTTAGTCTGATCCATAGATGTGCTTGTTGGCTACATTCATCCTCTCATCCTTGATAATGAATGACTATGACATCTATTTATAAGATAGATTGACCTACTTAAGTTTCACGTATAAAAATATTAACTTTATGTTCAAAGGTTTACAACTTGACCTTAATATCCTAGTCTGCATGTTTATAACCAGTTAGACTGATCAAAACAATTACAATAATGTTGCTTGTCCCTTAAGTAATGGTTTTAAAACAAATCAAGACTATGTAAATATAATATATCTATTTTATCTGATGTGGAAGTTAGATCCACTTTTTCCAGGATGTAATTGACTTTGGGTGTCTGATGCTTGGTTTGCTCTGAAATTAGTTTGACTGTCTTTCAGTGTTCCCTAGTTGAACTATCTGTTGGGTTCCTTGCTTGTCTGTTCTCTCGGTTGGCACTGTGTTCTGCTCATTGGGTTCCTCTATCGATTTACTCTTGTCGGGTTCCACTTTATCATCTTCAGTTTGCATTTTCAGTTTACACTGCAAAACTGTGTCCTCGGTTTTCAACTTGCTTAGAAATTTTGGTTTGAACTGAAAACCTGACTTTCAATGTAGTGTAACTGATGGTTTAAACAACTTGTTTTCTCATTGCATACTAATGGCAAAAATTTATGTTTATCAATCTCTCCCTTTGACATTAGTATCAAAAACTGATATGTGCAGAATACTACCAAAATTTATAGTATGAACACCTAGTATATTACCTTAGTCATTTCATGACTCCCCCTATTCATATGCCGGTATAGTATAGTATATGTGTATGTACACTTTGTCTTTATACTATCTCTTCCTTTTCTCCTTTGTGCTATATTATCCTTTTCCTTTTCCTTTTCCTTTTCCTTTTCCTTTTCCCCTTTTTTATTTTTGTACATATCAATCATCATTTTCCCCCTTTATCAGTACTATATGCTCTGTACATATCATCATTATCCTTTTCCCCCTTTTTGATAGTAAGGGAAAAGGTGTATACTTATAGCTTATCAAAAATATGAGAGTGGGAGGATTTCATTTCCTCCATCATCTTCTCCCACTTCTCCTTTAGATGTTTAAGAGCCATATGCTCTAATGTAATCCATGCATGCATGTCATAGATGCTGTCTTCTATAGACATCTCAGGGGTGGCAATAAGTTGCCTTGCTGAACTTAGGTGTGTTTGCAGAAGTGTGAGGTTCGATAAAAGTAGAGACTGAATCTCGGTAACCTCCTCTTTGAACTATGACTCTTCTTCCCAAATTTCCTGTCTTAACCGTTTGATCTCAATGATCTTCTCATAATGCAATTTGATTGCATTTCCATATGTGGTTAGACTTTGTGCACTTGCAGTTAGATTGGATTTGATCTTTTCAATCTTGTCATTGTTATCCTTTGAAAACTTTTCTAAACTACATAGCTTCTGTATTAAGGAAACAACTTCAGTTATGATTGGATCTAATTCATCTGATAACTCTAGAAGCTTTAGCTTATTCTCTACCACTTCTTGGCTGATCTTTTCTGACAATTTGTATTGAAACTTCTGTTCTACTCACTCCTCAATTGCCTTTTCTGCATCTACATTCTGTGTTGTGATGGTTTTAGTGAGGACAAAAAGTTGAGCTAGAATGGGGGCATTGTGATCAACATCTATTTTGGGAACTATCTGGCTCAAGATGTCCCTTGTGTTCTCCTGTACCAATGAATCATAGTGCTGCTTCTTAAGCTTCTCTTGCAAAGATTTCCTTTGACACATTTCTCCATATTCTTGGAGAGATTCAAAATCTAGTGTGGTTGTGTCACATTTCGGTATTTCAATTATCTCATCAAGTGTGACTTCCAACTTGTTCTTCCTTTTTTTCTTCTTCTTCTTCTTTTGTGATCCACCTGTATGCAAAACCATAGCCAGCTCCTCTGCTTGGTCTAATGTGCTACTAGATGGCTTTTAAGGAGTTGTACCTTTTTTTTGCTGCTCGGTGTTTGCCTGTCGGTTGTTTGTGGACATCTCCTTATCAACCTTCGGTGTTTCTGCAGCTTCACCTTTTGNTTTGGAGTGGTATCAACTGTCTTTTCTTTCTCATCTTTCTCTTTTTTCATTTTATCAACATCTTTCATCTGTGCATATTTCTCGGTGGTATCTCCATCTTTTTTTTCTTCATCAATGACATTATGTTCATCAGTTGTGTCCTTCTTTTCATTAGATGTACCCTTTTTCTCTTCATTTCACTTATCCTCGGGTATGCTTGCATCAGGCTCGGGGGTCTTTTCCTTCTGTGAGATAATTTTGATTGCTTGAATCAATAATGGCATCTGTTCTGGTATGTGAACTTGTGCAACATCAATTGTAGTGTCCTGTTTGTCGGTTTGATCCTTGACAACAGTGACATCTTCATCTTTCTAAATTTCATTTGAAGGATCATCGGTGATGTCAATAATAGTTTTATCCATAGTAGTGTCTGACCATGTCTCATCTACAACATCCATATTCTTGTTGCCTATAGTGTCCAATTCTTCTTTGTCTAATTCTACTGTTGTGACATCTTTATCAATTGTAGTAACATGTTCGGGGCTTGCCTCCTCAGTAGGTCAATTGAGTATTTTACTCCAGATTTTGTTACTATCCTTTTCTATCTCTATAAGCTTTCCATGTAGAACTTTGTAGGCTCTCATCTTGGTCAAGAACTCCTTTGTATGTTTCGCCATCATGTTCTAGATTTTTTCCATTTTTGATTCGGGAGGCATAAGAGAAATTAGTACTCTTTCCCTTATCTCCTTTTCATTCTTCAATGCATAAGTCCATATGGTAGATAATATTTCATGTAGTGCTTTTGGCATTTTGTCATCAAATTGTATTGGTACATATTTGAATTTTATCATTACTTTTATCAATGATTCCTCAACCTTGTTCTGATGATCGGGCTCCAATGTTAGCCACTTTCTTACCTTGGTGTCGGTTAAGCCACGTCTTTTTGCAATTTATTCACATATCTCATCTATAGTTTGAGGAATCTTTGTCTTTTCTATTTGGATAGATTCATCTTGCTTTATGTCCTCCATGTCTTCCTTGTTTAGGATTAGCTTCCTTTTCCTCTTTGCTGCTTTGGACTGTTTGGTTGGAGGTTCTCTTATAAGTCCTTACTTGACCTTTCTTTAATGGTGAAGGACTTCTATCCTTTGTTGTTTGACTTCTTTTCCTTGTTGCAGCTATAGTCCTAGGTTTCTTAGCTAATGAAGGTAATGATGTATCTGACTCTGTAGACTCTGAGTCACTCTCCTTCTCAGCTTCACCGACGGGTGACTGTCCCTTGGTTTATTCTATCTTTTTGGTTTCTTCTTCTATAACCGAGTCTTTTCTTTAAATTCTTAACCATCTTATCCTTCTTGTTAATCTTCTTCACAACCAAGCCAATTTTAATTCTTTCTTTGGCTTCTTCGTAAGTGCCAAACTTGGGTTGTATTTTATCTAATGGCTCAATTATTAATGCATCAATTGCATTGTATGCTTGATATATGTTCACCTCATAGTCAAGTGGAGATAGCCACATTGTTCTCAGTACAACTGGTTTGATGTATGTGAAGTCAGTGTCTACCATGAAACATATATCAGTCTTGAATTTCTCAATTAATTGTCATGGGATCCTTACTCTTTTCTGCATTCTCTCCTTGTATCCACCAAAGTAATCATCCATTACTGACTCAAAGTTATCTCTTAGTGATTTTATAAACTCACTAATCTGTATGGTCATTGGTCTTGTTGTGTCCCATTGCACATTTGCTATAGATGGAAAATATTCTTGGAAGTAGAAGAATATGCACATGATAAGTGAACCAAACTTACATGAATTTGACTTTGCATTCCTTATTGTCTTTAAGTTCTCTTCTAGCTGCTTGAGTAAAAGTTCTGATTGATCTAACTGAATTGCCTTCTTTACAATATTGTATGTTGTATCCACTGCTCTGAATGCAATGTTGTTCATCCTGCTAGCCTGAAAGAACTTGTATCCTAAGACACATGCTCCAAATTTTAGTTCATCATCAATAATGGTGGATACCTTAAGTCCTCTTCCATCACATTTATCTCCTGTGTTATTCTCGATGTCAGCTTTAGGCGGGTGCTTCAATGCCTTTACCTTATCAGTTATTGGATAACTAGTGACAACATGTATAACATCTCGTGTTATTGATTTAGGCTCATCCACCCATAGCTTCCAGTCATGGATCCTGCTTAGTACTAACCGAATCCATTCAGTCTTGAAATCCTTTGGGAATCATAGGGTATTTGGGAGCCCTTTTACTTTGATGTGTTTGTGTTCTTCTTTGATAGTTCCATCATCTTTGCATAGGTTCTTGAAATCTTATTCAATTTCCAGGTCTCCAATCTTAACTATTTTGCAATGTATATATGCTCGCACGTCTTCGATGACCAAAATCATAGCTGGTATTCTTGAGAATGCTCCAGCATTGTCGTGTTGTGAGGAAAATTCTGGGAATATCTTATAATGTGGTTCCTCAAAGGTACTGTTCTTGATAAGATTGACCTTGTTCTTCTAAACACTCTTTAGCTTAGCGGTTCTTGATGTGGTCACCATTATTTTTGAAATTAGGGATTTTCTACAAATGATAAACAGAGTTCTCACTTTATGCTTGGTACTTACTTTAACCTCTGTAGCTATAAGTGATCTGCTTGGAGTGCTTTGAATCGGGTTGGAGTCTCTCTGCAATGCTAGTGCTTTGTGCTCTGGTTTCGCTCTGGTCGCTTTGCTTAAATCGCTTGGTGAAGAATGAAACCCTTCAGTCATCTATTTATAGACTTTGACCTATGTTGAGTTATTAATGCCCAACCACTCCTCGTGTGTGAAGATAGATTTTCCGGTTGATACACTAACTTCTTTTGGTTATAACACGATGCTTCGAGCAATCGTTTAACTTGTTTCTATTACCGACAGGTTTCAGTGTACTGCAAAGATAAGTTTGTGAACTTACATGATTACCGACGGATCTCGGTTTACATTAGAAACTTTGGCTTTTATATGTTAACCGATGATTCTCGGTAAGTGTAGGCAACTCAACTTTGAATGTATACCGATGCATCTCGGTATGTATTGACTGACAAGATAGTTTTCAGAGAATCATAATAAGTAATACCATAGTGCATCTATAATCATGCTAATTTGGCATTTCAACTATGTATAATGGAACTGATGCAAAATATAACTTGGTATAATGCAGTTCCACACTTACTTGTTATGCTTAGGGGGGGTGGTTATGTCACCAAATCCATTGGATAAGGTGTCAACATTTTCATTGCTTGGTCCAGCTTCATCAATGTTTGTAGCTTTCCTCCACATTTTGTTTCTCATCTTCCTGATGTCTTCAATGGTGTTTCCATTGGCAAAGGTGCTGGTCTTTGTCATTCGGTCTAGGCATTCTTTCTTCAGATGTCCGACTTTATGACAGTGTAGACATGCCATTCTGGGGTTTGTCTAGCCTCTATACTTTCTTGTCCATTATCTCATACAGTTTGCAGCAATGTGACCAAATCTTCCACATGCTGTACAATTTTCCCAAGTGTTGTAATCCCATACATATTGGTTACCGAATCTTTTTGGTTGATAGGTAGTTTCTTGACCTTTAGGCTTCCATGCTTGCTTTTCCTTTTTCCATCATTCAAGGGATGTGTGCCCATGCATTTTGCAATTAGGACAATATTTGTCCATGTAGGTTTCCTTTTTAGGTTGTTTCATCTCAGATTTACATTCATATGCTTTATGTCCTTTCTTGTTACATTTATAACAGATTCCTATGAATGAAGATGTAGATTTAGGAATACCTTTCATTTTGTTCTTGAAAACATTTGATGTGTGGCCTTGCAAACCACAGTGATTGCATGTTAGATTTATTGGTCTCAGATTTGCATAGACATTATTTGGATAAGTTAGATTAGGTGATTCTCCATTCTTGGTATAGCCTAGTCCGATGTTGTTGTTGGCTCTCCTTTGTCCATCAAGAAAATCATCCATTCTTTTATTGCTTTCTTCAGCTCTTTTGATTATCTCATTATGCTGTTGTTGAATTCTCACTTCTTGTTTCAATTTTTCATTTTCTTCCCTTAGCTCACCAATAGCTTCTATTCTTTGAATGAGTTCAATATTCATTCTGTTTGCCTCTTGATTCATAAGAATAATCTGATTTGTAATCTCATGGTAGCTTTTCAGTAATCTTCCTTCTATCATCAATAGCTAGTGCTCTTTCTTGCTTAGCTTGTCTAGCATTGTTCATGACTTAATCATTCTTACCATCCGTGTCTCTTGACCGATTTGCAGAGATTTCACTTGTCTAGCCAGATGTTGATTGATTTCATTTAAGCTTGTGATGCTTTCTTCTAATGTATTTGATGCTTTGCTAGTTGTTGATCCTGAAGACTCAAATAGATCTGGTATCTCTTCTTCTTGGTAATTTGTTTCATCACAACGAGATGTCATAATCTTTCTTTCGTCTAATAGTTGTCTCATCTTGATTCTAGCTTCTTTATACTAATCATAGAAGATCTGAATTTATAGCTTCTGATTCTCAATACTTTGGTCAAGTCTGTACTTCTCCATTGTATGATGTTTTCTCTTAAGTCTTTAAGCTTTCCAAATAAGAGTTCAAGCTTTGATACCAATTGTTGGAAATAATGGGAAGTGTGTACTAAGAGGGGAGGGGTGAATCAGTACCTCTAAAAACTTTTATCTCTTTTAACCTTTATCCATTGTGTAATCAATTGTATAACCAACCATATGTTCTATACTATCTTTTTGTAAGATATATCAATTCATCAACTTAATCAAATAAGTAAACATTCATAGAAACATTCATGAAATTAATTGAATCATAACACAAGATATGGTAACACAGAAAACCCCTGTTAGAAGGTAAAAACTGCGGTGGGGATGACACCTACAAAATATTCACTATCTGCAGATTGGAAGGGGTCGCTTAAGGCTTACAATTTGATCACATCTGATGATCTACCCTATTAGGAGTATTATGTGGAGACTGGTTAAGGTCTACTCTATTAAGAGATTTAGCAACACTATTTAGTGTGTTCTTGGTTAAGAGATTTACAATAGGATTGTTAAATCCACTTTTCTTGAAAGGATTTCTTCTATTTGCTACACTTGTTAGAATGCAGACAAAATACTCATTGACCTGAGTGTATACAATCTAACAATTGTTGATTATAGATCCATTACAAATCATATGTATAAATGTATCACCTAATGTGATTGATTAATACCTCTGTTGCTCGGTAGCCTCTGTTCTTTGTTCTTGATAACCAAATTCATCTTTTGTTGTTCTACTTCTTGAAATTCTCAGTCTGATCCATAGATGTGCTCATTGGCTACATTCATCCTGTCATCCTTGATAATGAATGATTACAACATCTATTTATAAGATATATTGACCTAATTAAGTTTCATGTATAACAAAACTAACTCTATGATCAAAGGTTTACAACTTGACCTTGATCTCCTAGTCTGCATGTTTATAATTAGTTAGATTGATCAAAACAATTACAATAATGTTGCTTGCCCCTTAAGTAATGGTTTTAAAACAAATCAAGACTCTATATATAGAATATATATATTTTATCTGATGTGGAATTCAGATCCACTTTTTCCGGGATGTAATTGACTTTCGGTGTCTGATGCTCAGTTTGCTCTGAAAATAGTTTGACTGTCTTTTGGTGTTCCCTGGTTGAACTATCTGTCATGTTCCTTGCTTGTCTAGTTTCTCGGTTTGCATTGTGTTCTGCTCATCTGGTTCCTATGTCCGTTTACTCCTGTCGGGTTCCACTTTATCATCTTCGGTTTGCACTTTCGGCTTACATTGCAAAACTGTGTTGTCGGTTTTCATCTTGCTTAGCAATTTCGGTTTGAATTGAAAACCTGACTTTCGGTGTAGTGTAACCGATGGTTTAAACAACTTGTTTTCTCATTGCATACTAATGGAAAAACTTTATGTTTATCAATCTCCCCCTTTGACATTAGTATCAAAAACTGATATGTGAAGAATAATACCAAAATTTATAGTATGAATACCTTGCATATTACCTTAGTCATTTCATGACTCCCCCTATTCATATGACCATGAAGGAAAAGCCAATCAAGCACATTTCCTACCCTCCCCATCTCAGTTTATATCATCTAGGGAAGGCAGGTAACTCGCAAGAGGGTCTAAATCCAACACATTAGGAATAATAGCCAGTTCCAAACAAGGATCCTCTTGAGAATCATGATGTTTGATAATAGGTATAATTATCAGTTGTGTGGAAAGAATACGAGGTAAATCATTATCAAGTTCAATAGTCTCATATTCATCATTAGCATCAATAAGATCACCAAGAGTATCTTCTTCATCAAGATTAATCGAAATAGAATCTAATATGCGAATAGAATCATCATAATCATTCATCTTAATATCATTATGAACATTAATTTCCTCCAACACATCAGACATAGGCTGGTTAGAAGAAGGTAAAGAATTTCAAAGAATAGAAGCACGGGCCCTAGCGTGATCTTGACGCTTCTTACGACGTTCATTGGCAGGTTTGTTACGTTTTGTCTTGTTTGAAATATGTTGAGAACTAGGAGGAACAAATTGTTCCTTCACAAGTTCTATAGGAGGATTAGTAGGACTCTCAGTAGGCTGGAAAGTGATACTAGGAGTTTGATTAATAGAACTAGAAGTAATGGATAAAGGAGGTATGGAAGGCATAGGCAAAAGACCACGGTTAAGATCAATTTGAGGCATGCTTAACTCAAGAATCTTGCGATGTTTATAGGCTTGATATGAACGAAAAAGATTATCAGGCCTAGGAGGACATGAATTAGGTAATGAAGGCCAAAAGAAGTCAAGGGTAGCACAATCCCTAGGCCTAGAAGGTTGATATAAACTATGATTAATTGTCTTCACCTATTCATCATGAATGAACTTAATATACTTATGGATAGGAGAAGCAACGAAACACATGGAAGTCAACCAAGGAAAACTCAACTTAACTTGAAATTGATCATAAGTAGGGACAACAATGAAGGTAGTGTTCACAAATTTACCACAAAGTTCAACAGGTAAGGTAATAGAACCAAATGATGGATAGAGAAAACCATTACAAGTTTGAATCCACACATCAGATGTGTCATAATAATCATGTTGTAAGTTCTTCATAAAATGATTTTCTTCGGTGATGACATTAACTAAGGAAGTAGGATCAAAAAGAAAAGAAGGCGTAGGTATCTTAGCAATCCTATCATAAATGTAAAGGGGACCATCAAGAGCTTTAATGGTCTCAGAATCATTAAAGGTGATCAAGAGTTCCCAAGGTTTTTTATCCTTTGGTTGTTTTGAAGATTTAGATTGAGGCTTCGGTTTAGGTTGAGGTGGAATTTGAAGTTGAGGTGGAGGCGAAGGATCTAGGAAAATAGGTTGAGATGAAACAATGCACTCCACATGGTTAACAATATGGTTGAGATCATCCATCTTTGAATCATAAACAATATCCATAGAAGATGGTTGAACAATGGTATTAGTATCATGTGTAGATAAAGGATTCATATAAATTTAGAGATTTTGATTTGGAGGAGAGACATATTTGTTCCCACTACCATCAAAATTATCAACATATAAAGCATTAGAATCAATTAAGTCTTGAACCTTATGCTTTAGAGAATAACACTTCTTAGTATCATGACCATGCTAACGATGATATTGACAAAAGGCTTTAGGATCAAAAGATTTGGATGCCATCGTAGTAGGGAGAAGAGGTCAAATAGGAGGCAAATTAATCATATTATCACTTAAAAATTTACTCATAATAGAATGTAAAGATTCAGAAAGAGGAGTAAACGTATGATTTAAACAAAAGGCAGTGGATGCAGAAGTGACATTGTGGGATGCAACAACAACTTGATCAACAACTGTATTTGCTTGTTTATTTATTTTGACATAGTTGTTAGGCTTATGAAACTTGTTGGGATTAGGAGAAACATCATTCTTATCAACTGGAACATGAGCCATTGGAGTGTTGCTCTCAAATTGACTCACTTGTAATTGATAATGATGAAGCAATGTACAAAGTTGTTGAAAATATGTAAATTCAGTAAGCAGAATCTTATCTCTAATACCCTTTTGCAAATTTTAAATTTAAACATATGTTGAATATCAATATTAGGAACATGATAAGAAATTTGAGCATACAAATGCTTAAATCTACCAATAAATTTAGTCAATTTTTCTTTAGTATTCTATTTACAATGCATTAAATTAGTTAAGGAAACTTGCAGACCAATATTATTTTGGAACTATTGAATAAAGGTATTAGTAAGTTTTGGAAAATAATCAATAGAATAAGGGGGTAAAGAACAATACCATTGCAAGGCCTTATCATGAAAGGTTCTAGCAAACAACTTAGCCAAAATCCTATGGTCATGAGCATAATCAATACAACGGATTTGAAATGTTTTAACACGAGTGACAGGGTCTCCCTTACCATTGTAATTCTAAAGGCGAGGCATATCGGCTTGCTGAGGGACAAGAGCATGAATAATGTCTAAGGAAAGAGGACTACCCATGTCACATGTAGGAATGCTAAACTTGGATTGAGTTAAAGAAGCAATTTGTTGTTGTAAAGATGACACAGTTTGAGCCAAACTAATGATTGTGGAATCATTAGAAGAAATAGGTGGCATAGAAATATTAGGAACACTAGGAAAAGTGTATGAAGCAACAGGAATAGAAAACACAACCGGTGGAACACTTGGAACCATAGTTGGAAGAGGATTGGAATAAGCAAAAGAAACACTATGGTATGAAGGTTGTGAGGTAGGTAAAGACACTGGTGGAACACTCACAGAGATAGATGGAAGTGGAAGATTTGAAGTTAGAGTATTGGAAAATGTAAGAGATGTAGTCACTAAAGGAGGAGTGTAAGTAGGATTACTAGGTAAAGGAACTGAAGAAGGTTCCACACTAGTGACAGGAGGAGTAAATCCTAAATCTTGAGCCTCTTGAGCTAAAAGGTTTAAAATTTAAATGCACAAGATGAGTAATACCACACAAGAGATTAACACCTTGATCACTATCATGAAGAAATTTCTTAATAGCCTCTATAGTTTGAATAGAATCTTGATTACGATTTTCTTGAATAAGCCAATTTCCCATTTTATCAAGTTCAGTTGATAGTTTTTGGACTTGTTCACGAGGAACTCTTAAAGTATCATCCTCATCATGAGATGAGTGAGAAGAGTTATACTCCTTAGAAGGATTGGAATCATGAGTGATCAAATTTTCATCCAGGATCCTAAGGAAAGGAGAGGAAGACTCAGGATCAAAGGAACCCATAAGTTTGTGACTTCTTCTAACCAAAATATTATAAGTAGGACTAGAGGTAGTAAAGCTCATACACCAATGCAATGTAAATGAACTAAACTAAGAAAATGTAAGTGCAAGAACATAAAAGAAGGCTAATCTAATATGTATGCAAGATCTAGCATGAAATGTAAATATAACACCAAAAAGAAAGAGTTGTCTATCGCCGGTTCACCAAAATATAAGGTAGAAAATGTAAGATATAAAAATGGAGGTCACCAAAATAGAATATTGACTGTATAGGAAGAAATGGTGTTGATTTTGATAGTATTGAGGAGAAGATAAGATCCCCTTCCTAGCCCCAAATTTCACAAAAGAAAGATCCACTTTGATCAACCATAAGAAAATGGTTAATGCACAAATGCATCAATCGATCGGAAATAAGAAGAAAGAAGAAAGTCTTACAATCCCAAATAATGGATGAAGAATATAATATATTTGAATTGATTAAGACCTTAATTAAAATGAATTAAAGATATGTACTAACCTAAAAATATAGTAGATCTGAAGAATGTTGTTTTTTGGTGTCTGCCCTGAGTTTCTGAAAGTTTTGCAACCAGATCAAACAAAGAAACACAGAGATAGAGAAAACCTAGAAATCTTTTCCAAATCTGGTTCAAGTCAATTTTTACCCAAAATAGAATGTCAATCCTGACCCAAAACAAAAAGTCAATCCTGACCCAGAACAGAAAGTCGATCCTGACCCAGAACAGAAATTCGACCTTGACCTGCACAGTTTGACTGAAAATCTGTTTCTAGATCCCGAAAGTCTGCTGAAAAGGGTATCTGGATCTGCACTTGAACATGGTGTCCTGAACCTGTACCTGCAAGAAAAATGGTTTTGTTTGTTGGGGGAGGGGTTTGCCTTGGTAAAACTCTAGTTTTGGAATTAACTTTAAAGTATAATTGAAATTGCGTAAATAAACAAAGCAAATAAACTAATTCACCTTAATTGTATAGAAACCCTTGTGGCAGATTCGAATCCTTGGATCCACAAGTATGTATGCACCAAAATGAATCTAGAATGTATAATGTAGGATGTAAAATGTGTCAAATCAATTGCTTGTAGATCTTCAACACCAATCTTGAATGGATCTCGGAATAGGAAGAGGTTTGCGTGGATGTGGATGGAGAAATCTTCAACAAGAGGGCCCCATAGAGCTTGAATCCTTCAATGGCTTCCAATGGATCTCCTTGATGAATTGAATTCTTGAATATATTTGAATGCTTGAATGATTAAGAGTAGATGCTTGCTTCAATAGATCATGCATAGAGTTGTCTTTTTCAAGTCTTAGATGGTTAGAGAAAATGAGAGGAGAAGGCTTCCTTTTATACCAATCTAGGGCATGATATTCTAGATAGGCCTACAT
Organism: Thuja plicata; assembly: GCA_018584345.1. Lineage (NCBI taxonomy): Eukaryota > Viridiplantae > Streptophyta > Pinopsida > Cupressales > Cupressaceae > Thuja > Thuja plicata. The sequence continues at coordinate 799,218 of MU227121.1, read as the reverse complement.
AGGAGAATTAAATTCTAATTAGACCTATACCCTTAGAAGTGGACCTATATTAAATATAATTTCAAGGGTCGTTGCCTTGAAGACCGAAACAACTAACCTGGAAGCGGGAATTAAATCTTTCCGAAGCCTGACATCTGGAAACCCCAGAAACTTAAAATTTAGACCTTGGTTTAGGGTTGAGGTCGACTCTAACCTAGGTCAGGGTTGTGGTCGACCTTGACCTAGGTTAGGGTTGAGGTCGACTCTGACCCTGAGGTCAAGGAACTCAGATTTGCAGATTAGGGTGCTAGAAATAGGCTGGAGAGAAGTGGAAAAAGTGGCAAAACAAGGGTAAAAGCCAGATCCAAGTCAGAGACCCATTCAAGGCACTTGAAATGACCCCAAACCACTTACTTAGAGGGTTAAACTAGTCCAAAATAGAAGTTCTTCCATTTTCTAACTATGCATGTACGAACTATGTACGATATTTTAGAGTATGAGAGCTCGGATATGAGTAGAAGGAATTATGTAGAACTTATGTCTAAAGTCGCAGATCATTATCTGGTTGTTTGCATGAGTTATGGAAGATTTGGTGGAGACTGGTTAGAGACCAATGACAGAGAATTATGATTGAGTTAGTCTCTGTGTTTTAGGGATGACTTGGATGCGTGAATGTTTTATGGTATGCGAGATTGAGGCATGACTGAAGACATGTTGGAGAATATTACCTGTGATTCTTGGGTCATTGGGGGGACTTGGTGACGTCAGCTATGGCATGTGATTTTGTGAAGACCTATTTATGGCTGACTTCAGAGGTGTAACGCGTTAGAGGATGGCGAGCTTGGATTATGGATCTTGGCGCATAATTAATATTTTATATTTGACTTTTACTTGTTTAAGGTACTGCGTGTATCTTACCAAGGGTCCATGTATTTATTTGTGTATTGGGGAAGTCTTAACAGGATGACCTAATTGCTTGTTGTAACTTGTATAAAGGAAATGCATTCCTTCTTGTTGTAAAGCAGGGAAAGGATGCTGTGAGCATGTGGATGTGAATTCTATTGATGTAGAGTAGTGATTGTGATTGTAATGCATGTCATTGGAACTATATAAGAAAATCAAGTTTCTATTAGCCAGTTCATTATTATAAGTATATCTCTATACATGTTTTTGGACAGTGGATCCAGAATGTGGGTTTAACCTTCACATTTTGAGCAGTGTGCTTGGGAAGTGAGCCTCATTATATTACCCCTAACAGGGTTCATCCTTTAACAAATATTTGTACTAAATGTAATACTCAGCTCCTAACAGGGACATTATGTACTCTTAGTGCATTATTTGTGGGTACTATCCCCACAGGTTTTTTTTTTCCTTAACAAGGTTTCCTCATGAACAAATCATGGTGTTATGAGTTATTTTCTTTGTGTGAATATTCTCCCTATTTTAGTTATTGCATGGTTAAGTTTCAAATGGTTGAGACTATATAGAAGTGCTACAATACTGATTCACCCCCCTCTTAGTGTTTCTTGATCCTAACAGACTGGTGTGTGCACACTTTCAGGGAATCTCCATTTTGAATGGGAATTGTTATTTGACAGGACCAGGGGAATTCTTGAAGTAGATGTTTAATTTGAAAACACCATGTCTTTGTCCTCTGGAATCCATGAGAAAAGAGCATAATCAAGAGCTATCGCTGAGTCCTACTCCAAGGACATCCTTTGCATCTAGACCATGAGCATGGAGTTTTCCATCCCTGGGGAGGAGTAGTAGTTATTACCAGTTTTAGGAGTTGCTCCTTGATTCCTATGTTCTGCTATCTACTACTATAGATTTCCCCTCAGGAAATCTTGAGGCATGTGAGTGTTGTTGTATGGGAAATGCCACACATTCATATCCTCTGCAAAGTTGTTCTAGGTAGCCACCAACTCTCTGTTTGAATTAGGTTGAAATAACTTTAATGAAGCCATAGGCTAGGGAACAACAACCAAAAAAATGGAATTTTGGTTCTAGTCGTTGTTGTTCTAGTTATTATTGCCTTGATTGTTTGGGTTCCAACTATGATGCTGGTTCGACTGATATGGGAATCTCCCATTTTGTCGATTCTAGAAATTTTGATGTTGGGCTGCTGGAGTACTTTGTCCTGCCTTTTCAAGCTAGTTAGATCATTTTACACTGATCTTAACATACTTATCACCTCACTCATTTCGGCTAATAGGGAAGGTGGAGCAACTTGTGGAGCTTGAGTGTTTAGATACACATACATAGATTGCGGGGCAATGAATTAGCTAGTATAAGTATCACTTTGGGTATTCTCTAGGGTTTGTAAAGAGCACTCAGGGAATACTGCTAGTGGAGGTCTAGGTGGAAGTTTACCTACATCGATAATATTATTCTTATCTCTAATGGTTATGTTATAAGTAGCTGGTAAAATTACACCTCCTAAAGTTTATATAGTCCATGCTATATCCGTATTAAAATCTTTGAGGTAGAAAATAAAATCCATGAGCACTGAGGGGCGTTCATCTACAAGAATTTTGTTTCATGTTCTATTGAATCTACTGTTAAAATTTTCCATAGCCTCTTGGGTAGCTCTAATTATATTGATGATTTGGTGAAGTAGGGAAGAACAATCACCTTTTTCACAAAAAATATTGTAAGATAGGTTGCCTAAGTCATCCTAGGTAGCTATGCTATTTGGGGGAAGGGATCTGTACTAATGAAGGGATTTACCTTTGAAAGATGCTTCTAGTAACCTCAGAGATACATTTTTCTCAATAATGTGATGTACTGTGTAGGTATTGGGTACATTTGTCATGTGTTGAGAAGGGGTTTTCTCATCTTTGCCAAAAAATTTAGGCAGAGATTTTAGAGCATTAGCGGGAATGACGTCCCAATAGACGTCAAAAACTAGTGGGATAAGTGGGATTCCACTATTCCAATTCACAAATTTCCTTGCGACCATGGGTGTTGCAGGTGGCACTGGTAATGCACTTGTTGAGGATGATGAATCTTTAGATTTGGTTATTGAAACCAGGGGAGGGATTAATAATCTTAGATATAAAGTTGATATAGATCTTATGATAGGCCTATGACTCATATAATTTTTCTAATCAAGTCTAGTGATGGTTTGTGTCCCAATGGGCGTGCCATAAAAAAGAATTGTTGATCCTAGAATTTGCACTTCAAAAAAATAACATCCCTTAGGGAAAGTCTGAGTATTGTAGGACCAAAATTGCTAATACTTAGAACAATCTCCAGGATTGAGGAGCTGAATCTCCATGAAAAGGGAAATGGAAAATAAAAGAACTAGAAATGAAATCAACTAAAGGTGGTGCACCAAATCATTTTCCTACTTACTCAAACCTTTCTTCAGTAAAAGACAAAACCGTAACATCTGAATGTAAATACTGTCCTCTAAATTGGCATAGTATACCGCAATCCCTTCATTGTCAAAATGAGAATGTAAAGACAAGATCCTAGACACTGATCTAAAGATTAATTTCATTTCATGGGTGCATCTATAAAAGTTGAGAAACAACAACACATTCACATATTCATATTCATCTATTTTTTCTCTGATAACCCTACAAACATGAAACACCTTTGCATCTCAATTACTTTCAACTGGAAGAGTTAGTTTTCAACATGATCTATCATCGAAAGCAATTTAAACACAAAATGCTAGAGTCTTATAATACAATGAATGCTCAAATTGACATAAACCACCAGTATATTTAGTATTAACTAAAACTAAAAAGGCTCGATCAATCACAGTCAAGTTCTAATCAACATGAAATTAGTCGGTAATAAAGTCTGCAAGTATCAAATACCAGAATTATATCAGAAAAATAAACATCCTCTTGGTCAAATTATCAGTATTTTTACAACTAAAATCCAACCCTTAACCAAAGGAAAACAACCCCTCTTAAAGCCCAAAAAATGCATCCAAAAAGATTCTCTCCAACTGAGAAGATCATGCCTCTCGGACCACCATTTGGTGAAATGATTTCCCAAGGCCGTTGAAAGAACTACCATGACACACTGGCACCTGACAACCTTGATCTTCTCAATGCGTGCCCATATGGAACAAAAACCAGTAACCGTAATCATTCCCCATTCCTTCCAGTGAGCAATGCTTTGTTCCAAAAGATATTAGGACACATGGACGCGTGACATAGTTTCTAGCTAGAGAGACTCGTTGCACGCTCTTCAAAATCCTGAAAGAATGACACATGTCCATAGAGGCTAAAAATCACAAACAAGAAGAGAAGGCATGCAAAGGAGCACTCTGATTTGAACCAAAAAATTTGACGCGCAAATGCGGGGTGGTCTATAAGAATATACAAACTTCTCCAGATGCACTATTACATAATCAAATGGTCTATTCTAATGTCTCCTTTGAATGCACACACACTTGAGACAAACATCTAATTTGGAATGGATGTATGGTGATCCATACCGAAAAAATGGAAAAGAATACAATACGTGTCCTTAAAATATCCTAAAAACTAATCATGGTTTTATGGAGGTTGGTCTCTAGGAGAAAGAGCCCTCTCATCTCTCTTCAAATGAATATGCCTCAAAGTAGGAATTCTACCTCTATACGAACTACTATAGTTGTTGAATTCTCTATCCAACTCATTCTCATGCGATTCCCAATTAGTATCTTTCCTCAATTTAAAAATTGTTTCAATTATATCCTTGTTAATTATGGCCAATTTGTTTCCATCGTTGGCTAGAATTTCCCTGGTACCAAGATTATATCTCATACTAATTTCCTTCATTAGGTCCATGGTGATAAATACATTGGGCACTAGAAGTCTAGTCAAATTCAAATCCAAGATATTCCTAATTGGGATATTTTATTTTGCCTTAAATTGTACCCTCTTCTCCCCAACACTGGAATGGAAGGGTCCATACCACTAGCACAAAAGTCTTGAAACAAATTTACAAGGTCACTAGCTATCTTAGTTATTTTTTATGAGCCAGTTGACCTTGCATGGAGAAACTCGATTATCTCTTCATAGAATTTCCTCTTGAATTGATAAGAAGATGACTAATCCATTGTGAAATTTGGCAGTAGGGTTTTACAAATTAGTAGAGTATTCGACTATGTTTGATGGATTTGGAAAATTTTAAGAAATTCTATTATATATTCTTATATTAACTTAATTACAACAATTCAAGGCTCAAAACATGAAATTAAATAAACAAAATGAAAAAAAGAAACCATAACTCACTATTTTATCACTTGTAAAGAGGAGACCCTAAAAGCATGAGAAAAACCCTAACTTCAATATACAAAGCTCACACAATAATAATTTCAATAGCATAGGCATGAAGAATACTATGCCAATTAGGTAAGCGCGAATAGACGATAATTTGACTTTTAAGGATTCAAAGGAATTCATAAATGCTTGCAAGTAGGTTTTTTGTTGGCGCCAATTACCCTTGACTTTCAAATTTGAACGTTGAGCTTACAATAACTATTGAGTTTTTAATATTGACAACTAATAAATAATAAATGCGCACTACCCAAGTTAGGATAGCTAGAAGAAGAAGAAGAAGCAGAAGAAGAAGAAGTTTTTTTTAACGTCCACGACGCTAACTATAGCCTATGGGACAACCTGTCGAATTCAGTAAATTAATTCTTTTTCTATACAATTTGATGACGACTGCACCTAAATTCTCAATGTGTTCTTCGATAAATAATTTGTTCCAAGAGCTAGTTTTTAAAGTATTCATAAATTTGTCCCTTCTATCCTTGTAAGCAATACACCCAATAATAAAATGGTGTTCAGTTTCCACATTCCTAGAATTACAAAAAGAACAAAGTCACTCTTCCCATGCCTCTTTTGGTCTTTTCCAATGTCCGGTCTCACAATGGAGCTGTTGCGAGTTGTTCCTATGATGAGCAATAAGAGTTTTTTCTCTCCAAGAAATATTGGCCCCTATGTAATGTTTTTGAAGTTGGTCAGATGTGGGATTAAACTTGTTGATATAATACTTTTTCTTCCCGCCTATTCCATTACCCCAATTCCTCTTATAGAACTTATCCCTAACAAAAACCTTTATTTATTTGTTATTCGTGTGACACGTGTTGAAATGAACATTCCATTTACCCACCCATTTGATGTTTTGATTCATCCACGTCTTCTTCCTTTTGCACAAAACATCATTAAAGACAACCTTAGGCCATATATTGTCTTCCATTTGTTCGATTCTTTTAAGGTAGCTTATGAGATACACCATATCCATTTCTTCAATAGGGACAACTCTCGTTTCACTTAACATGATATCATATGGAATAGTTTTTTTGAATTTGAACTTGTTTGTGATCAAACATTTTTAAATTCCTTCTATTTGCTTCCATTGTGAGAGGGAGGTGCTACTGACCCACACCTCACAACTGTTAAGTTTTAGGATAGCTGCAAATGTAATAGCACTATATTTTGTATATGTTTTCCAAATGCAACAATTTCTCTTTCATTTATATTAGGAATGAGGCTAGGAGAGACATGTCCCTTCATGGGACATGTCTATTCATTATTATTTATAAGAAAGGACATGCCTCTTCCTATTAATC
>MU227121.1:779100-792529 GCA_018584345.1 Thuja plicata | reverse complement strand
ATTATTATTAATCAACATGTATTATATATATTCTAATGATCATACGACTGAAGCTACAAACATTAACACTCCCTCTTAGCTAGGGAGGATGATCAAACAGAATGTGTAGTGGTCTCCTATGTTAACATTTATAACCCTCACTATAGCTATACAAAACATCAACAACAACCATAAAGAAAAACCAACAAAACTAAAAGATCAACGAGGGTTTTGGGTAGTTTTCCAATCCCAAACCCCTGCCTCTCTACATCTATTCTAAAGAGCATAAAAGTGATGACATTAATTTGCGATTAGTATGAAAAAAACACTTTCGGTAAGCATACACCGAAAGAAAGAACAAAGAGAAAACTGAAAATCAGAGATTAAGAGATCACCAAAATGACTAAGTACAAAGAGAATCGACAACACAACTTTGTGTGTACACCAAAATTGCAAAACATAAAGATAAAGAGGAACCCGATGTGCAGGATAAAGTGCAAACCGAGAGACAGGTAAAGTGCAAACTGAAAATTCAATTAAAGAGAAACCAACAGAACAAAATCGAAAGACAGTCAATTGATTACAAAAACATAACCGGCCGTCAGGAACCAAGAATCAATTGCAGCCTGCAAAAAGTGGATCCGACTTCCACGTCAGATAAAGAAAGCTTATTCTATTTATAGGATTTTGATTTTTTTTAAAATCCATTTCTTTAGGGACAAGATACATGAATGTAAGTTCTTCAATCAGTCTAACTGATTTAAAACACATAGACTAGGAGATCTAGGTACAAGTTGTAAACCTTATCTTAGAGTTAACATTGTTTTTTGTGAAAGTTGATGATGTCAATCCATATTATAAATAGATGATGCAATCATTCATTAAAAAAGGATGTAATATAGAGTAGAGGATAAATGAAGCCTACGAGCACATCTATGGATCAGATTGAAAGTTTCAAGAACCAGAACAACAAAAGGTGAATTTGGTTAGCAAGAACCAAGAACAGAGCCTACCGAGAATCATAGGTATTACTCAATCACATTAGGTGATAATATCATTAATGTAAACTTAAATGGATCTGTATCAACAATAGGAGATTACATTTACCAGGTCAATTTGTAATTTTCTATCATTCTAACAAGTGGATCAAAGTGTAAAAATCCTTTCAAGGAAGGTGGATTTAACAGTCCAACTACAAATCTCTTAATCGAGTGCACACTTAATAGTGTTGCTAAAGCTCTTAACTGAGTAGACTTTAATAGGTCTCCACAGATACTCTTAACAGGGTAGGTCATCAGAAGTGATAAAATTGTAAGCCTTAACTGACCCCTTCCAATCTGCAGATAGTGAAGATTTTGTGGGTGCCATCCCCACCGCAGTTTTTACTTCCTAACAAGAGTTTTCTACGATATTATGTCTTGTGTCATATGTCAATTACTTTCATGAATTTTTCTATGAGTGTTCACATATATGTTAATGTTATGAATTGATATAACTCACATCAAGATAGTATATATCATATTAAATGGATATACAATTGATTACACAAAGGTTAATTGATTAAAGGATACAAAAGTTTTAGAGGTACTGATTCACCCCTCCCCTCTCAGTACACACTTCCCATTAATTCCAACAATTGGTATCAGAGCTAAGTCTCTTCTTTGGAAAATCTTAAAGGCTTAAGAGAAAAGATCATACAATGGAGAAGTACAAACTTGATAAGAATATTGAAAATAAGAAGCTAGAAATTTAGATTTTCTATGAAAAGTATAAAGAAGCTAGAATCTACATGAGACAGCTGTTAGATGAAAGAAAGACTATGGCATCTCACTGTAATGAGATAGATTATCATGAGGAATATATACCAGATCGCTTTGAGTCTTCAGGATCAACTACAAGCAAAGCATCAGATACATTAGAAGAAAGCATCACAAGCCTAACTTAAATCAATCTACATCTGGATGGACAAGTTAAATCTCTGCAAATCGGTCAAGAGACAGATGGTAAGGATGATTGATGTCATGAACAATGCTAGACAAGCTGAGCAAGAAAGAACACTAGCTATTGATGATATAAGAAATATTACAGAAAAGCTACAAGAAAAAGAGTCTGAAATACAAAGACTTACAGAGCATCACCATGAGATTACAAATCAGACTATTCTCATGAGTCAAGAGGAAAACAAAATAAATGTTGAAATCATTGAAAGAATAGAAGCTATCGGTGAACTAAGAGATGAGAATGAAAAGTTGAAACATGAAATAAGAATTCAGCAGCAGCATAATAAAAATATGAAGAAAGCTGAAGAACGCAATAAAAGAATGGATGATTTTCTTGAAGGACAACGAAGAGTCAACAACAATACCGGTCTAGGTTTTATTGAGAATGAAGAATCATCAAATCAAACCAAACCAAAGAATGTCTATAAAAATTAAAGAAAGATTACATGCAATCACTATGGAAATCAAGGCCATACATAAATTGTATGTAGAGGCAAAATGAAAGGTATTCCTAAATCTACATCTTCATTCATAGGATTTTGTTATAAATGTAACAAGAAAGGACATAAAACATATGAATGTAAGTCTGAGATGAAACAACCAAAGAAGGAAACCTACATGGACAAATACTGTCCAAATTACAAAATGAATGGGCACACAACTCTTGAATGCTGGAAAAAGAAAAGGAGGGCATGGAAGCCTAAAATTCAAGAAACTCCTTATCAACCGAAGAGAGTCAATAGCTAGTATGTATAGGATTACAACACTTGGAAAAATTGTATGACATGTGGAAGATATGGTCACATTGCTGCGAACTATATGAGACAGTGGACTAGAAATTCTAGAGGCTGGACTAACCACGGAATGGCATGCCTACACTGTCACAAAGTTGGTCATCTCAAGAAAGACTGTAGAGACCGAATGACAGAGACTAGAACATATCCCAATGGAAACACCATTGAAGACATCTGGAGGGAAAGAGAAAAAATGTGGAGAAAATCTTCAAACAATGATGAAGCTGGACTGAGGAATGCAACTAGTGACACCCCATCCAATGGATCTGGTGACATCACCACCCCCACCTAAGCAGAACAAGTAAGTATGGAACTACATAACCCAAGTTATTATTTTACACCAGTTCCATAATATATTGATTAAATGCCAAATTAGCATAAGAAAGATGCATCATGGTAATACTTGTTAGAATCTGTGATAACTATGCTATCGAGCATATATACTGAAATTCGTCAGTACACACTCAAAACTGAGACTGCCTACACTTACCGAGAAGCGTCGGTTAAAATCAAAGTTGCTAGTATAAATCGAGCCTCGTCGGTAACCAAGCAAAGTGAACAAGTGGTTTGCAATACCGAAACCCGTTGGTAAAGGCAAGAGGTATAACAACCACACCAAAACAACATGTTGTCACCGAAGGAAAGTTTGAAGTCTTAAACTGATGAACTCTGTCTTCAAACACTAAGGAGTTGGTAAGCATTAATGACATGCGTTTAGGTCAAACGACTATAAAAAAGCAATTGGTCGATCTCATTGTTCACCACGACCAGAGCAGATCGATGAGAGCAATTTTTTGAGCATAGAGCAAAAGGATCATAGAGCGTCCATAACTTGACCTCCAACACTCCACACAGATAAAATATCATTACAAGTATTAATAGTAAGTTCTACATAACCAACAACTTAGTTTCATGCATTTCACAGAAAGCCCTAAAATTGAAAAATGGCCTTGACATCAAGAACTGTGAAATCAAAGAACACAAAGAAGGATGAGTTCAAGCTCATCAAGAATTCGGCATGTGAGGAACCAAACTACAAGATTCACCCTAAGGTTGCCTCACCACCCAATGATGCTGGAGCATTTTCACGAATACCAGCTAGGTTTTTTCTCGTGGAAGACATACGATCATTTATACACTGCAAGATTGCAGAGATAGGAGATTCAGAGGTTGAAGAATATTATAAGAAGCTATGCAACGAAGATGGAACACTGAAAGATGAACATAAACATATATAAGTAAAAGGGCTCAGCAATGCCCTAATGTTCCCAAAGGTCTTTAAAACTGAGTGGATTCAGTTAGTACTAAGACGAATGCAAAACCATAAGCTTTGGTTGGATGAACCGAAGATGATAACCCAAGATGTTATCCATGCGGTCACCGGTTACCCTATAACCGAGAAGGTAAAAGCACTAAAGAATCCACCTATGGCCGAGACTTAGAAGATGACAGGATCTAAATGGTATGGCAGAGGATTGAAAGTTTCCACCATAACCGATGATGAGATGAAATTTGGTGCATGCGTTCTAGGCTAAAAATTCTTCCAAGCCAACAGATTGAACAACATAGCATCCGGTGCAGTGGAAACATCGTATAAGACTGTGAAGAAAGGAACACAGTTGGACTTATCAAAAATTCTACTGAATTAGTTAAAAGATAATTTAAAGACTATCAAGAATTTGAAGTCAAACACATGTAAGTTTGGCTCACTCATTATGTGTATTTTCTTCTACTTTCAAGAAACATTCCCATTGGTAGGAGATGTGAAATGAGATAGCACAAAACTGATCACCATGCAGATCAATGAACATATAACCTCACTGGGAGAAAATTTTGAAATAGTCATGGATGAATACTATAATGTATTCAAAGACCGAATGCAAAAGAGGCTAAGGATCCCTGAGAAACTCATTGAAAAGTATAAAGATGAAATATTTTTTTATGGTTGATACAGATCATACATATATCAAGCCTGCTGTACTGAGGACAACATGGCTTCAACCATTAGAATATGAGATAAAAATTGATCTTGCATCTAAGGCAATTGATGCCTTGATTAATAAACCACTGGATAAGAAACAACCCAAGTTTGGAACATATGAGGAGGCCAAGACAAGAATAAAATCTGGCCTGGTTGTTAAGAAAATTGTCAGGAAAAGGACAAGATGGTAAAGAACCTTAAGAAAATACTGTCGGCAACTGAGGAAGAAACTGAGCAGGAGGAAGAGACTGAAAAGGAGGAAGAAACTGAAGGATAACTACCTATCAGTGAAGCTGAAGAAAAGGATGAATCCGAAGCCATAGAGTCAGATTCACCACCTCCTCCGCTAACTAAGAAGCCAAGGAACACAACTTCTTCTAGAACTAGAAGCCAAACATCTAAGGATTCAACTCCTTCACCTTTGAAGAAAGGAAAGGTTAGAACATACAAGAGGAAATCTGCCACACCGAAGAGAGGGAAAACCAAAAGAGGAAGGAAGCTCATCAGAACCCGAGAAGATATTGAAGACACCGAGCAAGATGAAGCTATAGAGGCAAAAAATGTCAAGGTAAAAGCTCCAGAATCTATTGATGACATTTGTAAATCTATTGCAAATTCAGGATCTATTACAGATTCTAAGATTAGAATATGACTGAAACTAGATCCAGAAGATCCGAACAAAGTTGAAGACACCATCATAGCAAAAATGTACAAGTTTAAATATGTACCGATTTAGTTTGAAAGCAATAATGTACCGAGGGAACTCTTAGACATACTATACTCTAGATGGATATTTTATTTGAAGAATGAAAAGGAAATAAGAGAAAGAGTACTTGTTAGTCTCATTCCTCCTGAATCCAAGAAGGTAGAAATAGATGAGATGGTGGAGAAACTCAAAAAGGAGTTCTCATCGAAGTTGAGAGCCTATAAATTTCTCGAAGGAAAGCTTATAGAACTTGAACATGATATCCATAAGAAATAGCGTAAGATTCTAAATAGACCTACTGAGGAAGAAAGCCCCGAAAAAGACCTACACCAGTAAGATGTTGAAAAGGTAACTCAAGAACAGGTCTTAATAAAAGATGCAGAAGATGACACATCTGTTGAGTTAGACAAGGAAGAAGATGACACAACTAACAACACAAATGTAGATGTTGCAGATAAATCATGGCCAGACACCACAAATGACAACATTGTGGATATCAATATCATTGACATTACTGATGACCCAGTAGAGGAAGTTAATAAAGATGAAGATGTCAATGTTGCAAAGGACACAACTGATGAGCAGGACACAACAGTTGATACTGCACAGGTGAACATACCAGGCAACATGCCAATATTGATACAAGCTATCAATATTCTACAAGAATCAAACAAGTCACCTGAAAAGGATACTCTTGAGGATGCAGGGGAAGAGGAAAAGAAAGACAACACCGATGATCATAAATATATTAGAGACGCTCAAACAGTAACCGATACTGATAAGGTTACATGAGGAGATTCAAAACAAGAACATGCAGACACAACAAAGAAGAATGCAGAAACTGATGAAGCTAAGGACACCAATGAAGGAGATAAAACTAAAGATGGCACTCCTGAGGAAAATAACAAAGGTGCTACCAACAATGTGAAGGTGAATGTGGAGACGTCTACAAATACCCGATAAGCTGAAACTGACACTCAGCAACAAAAAGAAGCACAACAGGTAACTTCGTCAAGCACAACTGACAAAGTAGAGAAATTGGCAATGGTGCTACATTTAAGTGATTCACAAAGAAGAAGAAGAAGAAATCAAAGAAGAATAAGTTGGAAGTCACCTTGGATGAACTTATTGAAATCCAAAATGTGACCCAACTACACTTGATTTTGAAGCATTACAAGAATACAGTGAAATATGTCAAAGGAAGGCATTACAGGAGAAGCTAAAGAAAAAACACTGAGACTCCATGGTGCTGGAAAAAACTAGGGACATCTTGCACCAGATTGTACCCGATGTTGATATTGATCAGAACAAGCTAACTCTTTATCAATTAGCCACTCTCACCTCGAAGCCATAACAACTCAGAATATTGATGCGGAGAAGGCAATTGGAGAGAGAGTTGAGAAGAAGTACCAACAGAAGCTCATTGAAAACATCAGCCAAGAAGTGGCAGTCAACAAGGTAAAGCTATCAGAATTCATTACTGAATTAGATCCAATTATAAATAAAGCTATAACCTTGAGTCAACAAATGAGCACATTAGACAAGTTGACTAAAGAGAATAGTGACAATATAGCAAAGTTAGATACAGATCTAGCTAATAGTGCTAATAGCTTAACCACCGATGGAGACAATGTAATTAAGTTGCATTATGAGAAGATCATTGAGATCAAAAGGTTAAGATAGGAAATGTGGGAAGCAGAGACACACTTTAGGGAAGAAGTCACCGAGCTCCAAGCTCAACTTCTACCGAACCTTACACTGCTTCAACAACACATCAGTTCAACATGACAACTGATAGCAACTCCCGAGATGTCTGTAGCAGACAACATCTATGACATGCACTCCAAGATCATACTCGAGCACATGGATCTGGAGAACTTAAAAGGACAATGGGAGAAAATTATGGAAGACATGAAGTCGTCACACTCCCACATTTTTGATAAGCTCTAAGGTATAGACCTTTGCCCTTAATATCAAAAAGGGGGGAAATGATATGTATTCATATGGGAAAATGGTAAATGGTAAATGGAAAATATGAATATGTATATTCATATGGGAAAATGATATGTATATGTATTCACAGAATGAAAGATATCATATGTACAGATATACCGACATATACATAGGGGAGTCATTAAATGACTAAGGATTATATATGTTGTATATACTTAACATTTTGTTAGTATTTTACACATATTAGTTTTTGATACTAATGTCAAAGGGGGAGATTGATGACATTAATTTTCCATTAGTATGCAAACAACACTTTCGGTAAGCATACACCGAAAGACAGAACAAAGAGAAAACCAAAAATCAGATATAAAGAGATCACCGAAATGACTAAGTACAAGGAGAACTGACAACACAAATTTGTGTGTACACCGAAATTGCAAAACATAAAGATAAAGAGGAACCCAACAGAGGAACCCGACGTGCAGGATAAAGTGCAAACCAAGAGACATATAAAGTGCAAACCGAAGAGTCAGTTAAAGAGAAACCGACAAAACAAAACTGAAAGATAGTCAACTGATTACAGAAGCATAACCGACCGTCAGGAACCAAGAGTCAGTTGCAGCCCACAAAAAGTGGATTTGACTTCCACGTCATAAAAAGAAAGTTTATTCTATTTATAGGATTTTGATTTGTTTTTAAATCCATTTCTTTAAGGACAAGAAACATGAATGTAAGTTCTTTAATCAGTCTACCTGATTTAAAACACATAGACTAGGAGATCTAGGTACAAGTTGTAAACTTGATATTAGAGTTAACATTGTTTTTTGTGAGACTTGATGATGTCAATCCATCTTATAAATAGATGATGCAATCATTCATTAAAAAAGGATGTGAATATAGAGGAGAGGATAAATGAAGCCTACGAGCACATCTATGGATCAGATTGAAAGTTTCAAGAACCAAAACAAAAAAAGGTGAATTTGGTTAGCAAGAACCAAGAACAGAGGCTACCGAGAATCATAGGTATTACTCAATGACATTAGGTGATAATATCATTAATGTAAACTTAAATGGATCTGTATCAGCAATAGGAGATTGCATTTACTATGTCAATTTGTAATTTGCTATCATTCTAACAAGTGGAGCAAAGTGTAAAAATCCTTTCAAGGAAGGTGGATTTAACAGTCCAACTACAAATATCTTAACCGAGTGCACACTTAATAGTGTTGCTAAAGCTCTTAACCAAGTAGACTTTAACAGGTCTCCACAGATACTCTTAACTGGGTAGATCATCAGAAGTGATCAAATTGTAAGTCTTAACCGACCCCTTCCAATCTGCAGATAGAGAAGATTTTGTGGGTGCCATCCCCACCGCAGTTTTTACTTTCTAACAGGAGTTTTCTAAGATATCATGTCTTGTGTCATATGTCAATTACTTTCATGAATGTTTCTATGAATGTTCACATGTATGTTAATGTTATGAATTGATATAACTCACATCAAGATAGTATAGATCTGGTTGAATGGATATACAATTGATTACACAAAGGTTAATTGATTAAAGGATACACAAGTTTTAGAGGTACTGATTCACCCCTCCCCTCTCAGTACACACTTCCCATGAATTCCAACGAAAGGCCTTCCAACCCCCTACAATTATTTTCTTTCTGCAACCTTCCTATCTTAGATTCTTGTTAAAGTCAATGCCGAGATATTTGTAATCCGTAACTTTCTCAAGAATACTACCTTTAATATAAAACTTATGTTGATTCTATTTTTTGCTAGTGGAGAAAACCACAACTTTAGTTTTGCTGATGTTAACTTGCATTCCCACCATAATACAAAAAAGTTCAAGGGTATGTAAGTGTTCTTGCAACTCCTTGGCAGATTTAGAAATCAAAATGAGATCATCCGCATAAAGGAGCAACATTATCACGAATTCTCCCAATTGAATACCCTCACCATTTTGCATGTTTAGCCACCCTTGGTTAATCATGCGATCACACAATCACACAATCACACATAAATCCTGACCATAGATCATGTATTTAATTCTTGTTCTTTACAAGTGAGATTGACTATTTAACTAACACAGTTGCAGAGATCGAGCAACTCTCTAATTTTGGTAATTGCACAACAATGCAAAGATCTTGACCATTGATCTCAATTTAGGTACTCGGTTCTCACCTTGTTCATATTCAGCCAAAGTAGGGGGGTCCACTAGACCATCACCTTATGAGGATGCTAATTGTGCACACATAGAATACATGTTGCCATATTTAATTGGTTAGATCTATGACATGTTGACATGTTGGAGGGGTCACAACAACAAAGAGAGTTGGACCATCACCTTTTGATCCATCATATCTAGGAGTAAATCTAGATCATCCATGTGTTGTAATCTCAAGCTTTGTGGACTTAGCTCAATAGAGCACATTTTTTCAGTTGTGCAACTATGCATTAATCTCAACCATCGATTTTGACAATGTTGAATTGAGGGATAATGGATTTGACTTGTCAACCAATGCTATTGCATTGTTAGGATTTTGAGCATCTTTAGAATAATCATGAAACTACATGATGGTTTAGACCATCAATCTATAAAAAATTGTAAGTTGAATATGGTAGTTCAAAAGGCAAGTGGAGATACACAACTCATTCAAGTTGGATGATGAGGCTAAAGGCACAACAACACAACAATTTTGACCATCCACTTGTCCAGTGGTGTACAAGTTTTAACAGAGGAAGCGGTTGAGATTCCCTACTTAGGAAAGTTTGTAAGACAATTACGGGGTTGGTAAAATATATGACTTAAAAGTATTAAGTTGGCGACTTAAAATTATTTAGTTGATGACTTAAACTGAAAGGACTAGTTAATATAGTGGCAAGCAATTCAAGAGTGTACCATGGTAAGAGCTCTTGGGCATGACATGCATCAGATGCGACCAAGAGGAATAGAAAAGCTAACACAAGGGTCCGATCACTTGTATGAGTAAACAAACTTAGGTTATAACTTAGGTGATCAGGGAATTGCCATAGGGAGTCAACATAAAATTAGAATACAAAGTTTGAACTAAATGAAACAAAGGCATGAAGGTTTAGGGCTTAAGAGTTTTTAGACTTCACAAGCAAGGTTTATGCATATAAACCTTAGAATTTTTTTTTTTTTTTCCATATAAAAGTGTAAGCTTTTGATGATTTTTTAAAGTGCTTTATACATCCAAAGAGATTCAATGCACCATCCGGGCTATAAAATTCATTAAGGTTATGGAGCATCACCAAAAAAATGTCAAATAGGAGAATGGAACCTATGTATTCTCTATCATCATTAAAAATAACAGATAATAGTTAAGGCTATGACTAAATGCTAGACTAGTGGCTTCTTATGAGTCTCGTGTTATAGGCATTGTCTATATGATTTATTCATTGCAAATAATAATTCCCAATATAGTTTTCAATTTCAATAGAGAATGGAACCTATGAATTTTCTATCATCAATAAAAACAATAGATAATGGTTAGGACTATGACTTAATGCTAGACCATTATCTTTTTTTATGGGTCTCTTGTGTTATGCACTGTGTTTATGATCCATTGATAATTGGGAGGTGTTTCAAAAGTTGTTTTCATCTTTATATTTTTGAAAGAGCTTTGGGTAATCTTATAATTCTTTTGTGCTTAGGTTGTCATTAAGTAGGAGAGTGTTAAATAAAATTTAGAATGGTGATATAAATTTATATTATCTTTATCAACTCTCTATCATAACTAAGCATCATATATATATTTTTATATATTTTGTTAATATAATGGGAGATGACTCTATCCCTCATTTTAAGATGGTTCATTATAATTAGTAAAGAGCTTGTGTAGAGTATCAATCCATCACAATAATTTTTTTTGTTAACTAGTGACCTTAAATTGCAATGAAATAATAATAATTTTCTTGATTCTTATTTTTTGTTTTTTTTGAAAAGTACAATAAATATTATATATTACTTTTTAATAATTGTATTTACATACATTAATAAAATAAATTTTGAAATCTTTATATTTAAAAGATAAAAAAACTATTCTACTAAACATAAATGCATTTTGATTTATAAATATTTTATATTTCTATATATTTAGAATCAAGTTTTAAATATGACTTTTATGACAATATATATGATTAAACATGATTATTATTATAATCAAACATTTCACTATTATAAATATTTATAATAGTGAAATGTTTGATTATAATAATAATCATCTTTAATCACATATATTGTCATAAAAGTCATATTTAAAACTTGATTCTAAATATATAGAATAAATATTTATAATAAATTCTAAATATTATATTAAATTATAATCACTTTTTTAAAATATAAAATGGCTTAATTAAGTATGCTATTATTATCTATATAATCCTGCTCTTTAATTAAGTATGCTATTATTATCTATATATATCTATATAAAAAATAAAAATAATGTAGAGTGGACATCACTCGGTAATAATACACATTGTCAACGGCTGGCTTTAAATTATAAATAAATGCCAACTAAAAAGCGTGGAAAATAAAATATTTAAGCTTCTTAGCTTAATCAAGATTCATTTTAGTTTGATGTAGAGTCATTTTATGGATTAAGATTGTACACTAATATAGTATTTTTGGAAAAGTTATGGTCTATTTGTAGAAATGTTTGATGTATTCAGTATTTTATATTTGCATGCAGTGATGTTTTTCTAATATGTTAAATTGTGTGATATAAAGATTTATATTTAATAAGTAATCATTTTTAATATCTTATTTTATGAGTATATTTGTAATATATTTAACATTCATTATATTTACATGAAGTAAGAATAATAAGAAATATATATTCATATTAAGTAATCATTAATTTATCTTTATGAACATTTAATATATATAATAAGTATTATAAATGAGTAAAATTTAACTAAAAAATCATACCAGTGAATTTTTGTACGGACAACATAAAGTAATTATTTGCAAACTTTTATTTCATGAGTATATTTATAGTTTATTTAGCACTCATTGCATTTACATGAAGTATGAGAATAATAAGAAATATAGGTTCACATTAAGTAAATCATCAATTTATTATAAAATATTTTAACACAAAAGAATTCACAAACTCCCTTCTACAAACCTTTAGCATT
Organism: Thuja plicata; assembly: GCA_018584345.1. Lineage (NCBI taxonomy): Eukaryota > Viridiplantae > Streptophyta > Pinopsida > Cupressales > Cupressaceae > Thuja > Thuja plicata. Next base: position 779,950 of record MU227121.1, on the reverse strand, counting down.
AGAGAACATTGATTTTTTCAACAATTTTATTTTTTATTTTTTAATTATCATGACATAAGAGGAGCAAATAAATCCTTAAAGATGAAACTTGTTTGTTGAAAGGAGGGAAAGAGAAAAAATGAAAGATTCTTTTATAGTCTATAGATATAGTTGTTCATGTTGTTTAATATTAGAAATAAGCCACACCCCAATAAATAAACTAATTTATTTCTAACAATCCCATAAACTACAATTGAGCTTGGGGAGCCTAGATTCTCTCTATAATGAATTAAATACTCTATAATGAATTTAATACCAAAAATGTTTAAATAGATAAGATATATAGATAGATGCATCTCTTATATGGAATATTTTGAAATGTGATTGAATATTTTAAAAATAGCATCTCTCTGGCTATTTAGATTTAACCCAGTATATGAAGCTTAGTGAAGTAGGGTGACACAATGTTGTGGCATCCTCTTTGTCTTATTTTCTCTATCTAGATGCCCTTGCAATTTCAAAAGGCCAAAAAATGAAATATAACAATATAAATAGGAAAAACAATTTGCAGTTTGGAAAACCAAAGTAGCTCAGTTTCAGTGAATGATGGCATTGATTATAGTGTTAATATGCCTAAGTTTCACAACATCATGGCCAGTTTGGGGGGCACTAGTCCAATACAATTTCACTGTGAGTTTCTATTATCTTTTGCACAATTCTTGTTGTTATCTCCTTCAGTATTACACACACTGTGTATATGGATGAGAAGATTGTTATTATCAACTTATATTGGTGTGGAGTGAATACACTTTCTTTCTAGACAATTAAGCTGGGTTATATTTATTGGGTTGCAGATTGGAACTATGAAGGT
>MU227121.1:747431-762556 GCA_018584345.1 Thuja plicata | reverse complement strand
TGCAATTGGGAATGAAAAAGTGGATTTTGGAAAATATAAGACAGTCGCATATGCTCTAAAAGATGGAAAGGAGGCTAAAAGATGTGATTTAGTAATTGAAAAGATTCCAGTGTATCAGTTCATGAGTTTTTTTGTGACAAGATTGTGTATGAGTATGCAAGGCATACACATAGAGCTCGATGGTTGGATATGCAATTAAAGTTGTGCAAGGACACATTCCCACTTGATACCATTGTTTCAGTTGTCGACTTCACAGAGAAATACACTCTACAACCACAAAATGAGGTGCATGCAAAGTATTATAGCTCTGAACAAGTTGCTATATTTGTTCATATAGCATTTATGCATTCACCTGAAAGTACAGAGGAGAATATGAAGATATTGAGGGAGTATCATTTTTACATCAACGATGATCATTCATATTCTATAGAGTTTGTACACGGTTGCCTTCATGTATTTTATGGTGATTTGAGTAATAGGAGCATATCATATCGTCGACACATCATATGGTCAGACAATTGTGCATCGCAATTCAAGAATTATTGGATGTTTTATTGGTTGAGTAGGATACATACGAACACTAGTATTCAATATATGTGGAATTTTACAAAGGCCGATCGTGGAAAGGGAGAGCATGACAGTGCAGGTGCATGTATAAAAAGGGCCTTAGCATGCGAAGAATTAAAGTAAAAAGAACAAGCAACATTGTCAGATGCGAGATGTATCGTCTAGTGGTGTAATGCTACAATGGGTCTAGGTAATGAAGGTGAGTCTATGGTTCATAGATTTTTTTGGTTGATGGATGAAACTAATATTGCACCATGCGAGGATTTTTGTACATTAATAGGATCAAGTGAGCTACATTCTTTTAGAAGTTCTAATGCAAGTTCATGTATCATCCACACACGACATATGGCATGCTTTTGTTCATCATGTGCAGATGAAGATTGGGATGTGTGTGAGTCAAAGGAATGGGTCGACGAATGGTCTACATGAATTTTGAGCCCACTTGACTCCTATCGTCCCCCAACAACATTGCAACTGACACAAATGGAATCATCCATTGACTTTGACCGTTTGTCTGATCTAGTGCAACCAGGTAAATTGTCAACTCACAAATACTCTCAAATTTAGTACTTTATCATAAGTATTCATTGAATTAATCTCCTTGTTATGCTTCTATCATTGCAGACCATGTTTTTGCTGTTATTGCACTTGAAGACAATGACAAAGGGACAAATTATTATTTGTGTTGTTGTGTTGAGGCCAAAAATAAATTGGATCACTCGGTTACATATGATGAAGGATTAGAATATCCTCAAGGAGCAGTGGTTGTAAATGGTACATGGCTTAGACAGTATTGTATGAAGAACCCTAGGTTGTGGTTGTTCGAGGATTGGGAGACACACAAGAAGATTCTTCATTATTCCAACCTTGTCGTTGCATCAAATGTCCATTTGACCAAAAATGGAGGAGAACCACACAATAAAACTCTTTGGAAGGTTCGTGAGTCAGACCGCGAGGCAATACTTGAGACAATAAAGGGTAGGGAAGATCCAGCTGGTTCATTGGACTAAAAGTTAATCCAAAATTTTGTAATGTCGAATCTAGTTGAATGCATGTGCATATAACATGTATATTTGTAAAGGAATTAATTCCCTTGAATCCACATTGGGTGGACAGTAAATTGCTCATGCATTACCTCATATGTATAACGAGAAGTTTGTAAGATTTAATAACAAATTTTCTCTTCTATTTTTTGGGGCAATACCAGAGGTTTTCTCTTCTCAGCTCTTTCCTCCTGGTACTCCTAATGAGCTGAGTTGTAAACATATTTTTCATCATTAATTAAAAAAAATATGTTTACCCTACAAATTCTAGAAATATATGTTAATTTATTGTCATGTTTCATGCTAGCACATTCTTTGTATATATGTATTTACATAAAAAATATTTAAACTATCGAACCGCACATTTAAATCATTTAAAAATATTGAAAATCACTTGTTGTGGCATCAAACCATCTCCGCCAACAGCTCTAGAATTCCATTTGAATGCTAGGAATGACCCTATCATGGAGCCGAAGAGGCTCGAACGTTGCCGACCACTATAGAGCCAAGTGTCCCTCAAGGTGCACCAAGCAACAAAATTGTCGATATTTAGTAGTCCATTTCTCAAATCTCCCAAGGTGGTATCAATGATCTATCAAGTGCTACAAGACCGTGTCATAGAGGTCTACAATAACCTATCTTAGTTTTTGGAGATTTGCTTCCATTTTCATTTGCTGACCCAATCTGGGTTGATGCCAAAACTTGCAATGTTGCGCAGTTGAATGCTGACACATTGCATATCTTGAAAACCGCTCATCATGGAATCAAACCATCTCCACCAAAATCTCTAGAATGCTAGGTGAATTCTAGGAATGACCCTTCCATGGAGGCAAAGAGGCTCGAACATTGCCGACCGCTATAGAGCTAATTGTCCGTCAAGGTGCACCAGGCAACAAAATTATTGATATTTAGTAGTCCATTTCTCAGAGTGCCCAAGTGGTATCGATGATCTATCATGTGCTAAAATACTATGTCATAGAGGCCTACAATAACCTATCTCGGTTTGTGGACATTTTCTCCCATTTTCATTTTCTGACTCAATCTCGATTGATGCCAAAACTTGCAATGTTGCGCAGTTGATTGCTGACAGATTGCATATCTTGAAAACCGATTTTTGTGGCATCAAAATGTCTCCACCAAAAACTCTATAATTCCGGTTTAATTCTAGGAATGAACCTTCCATGAAGGCAAAGAATTTCGAATATTGCCTACCGCTATGGAGCCAATTGTTCCTCAAGGTGCACCAGGCAACAAAATTGCTGATATCCAGTAGTCTGTTTCTCAGAGCTCGTAAGGGGTATCAATGATCCTTCAAGTGATATAGGACCATGTCACAGAGGCCTACAATAACCTATCTTGGTTTTTGGAGATTCACTTCCATTTTCATTTGTCGACCCAATCTCAGTTGATGCTAAAACTTGCAATGTTGCGCAGTTGAATGCTGACACATTGCATATCTTGAAAACCGCCTGTTGTGGCATCAAAACATCTCTACAAATAGCTCTAGAATTCCAAGTGAATGTTAGGAATGAAGCTGCCATGGAGGCGAAGAGGCTTGAACGTTTCCGACCGCTATGGAGCCAAGTGTCCCTTAAGGTGCATCAGGCAACAAAATTTCTGATATTTAGGAGTCTGTTTCTCGGAGCTTCCGAGGGGTATAAACAATCTGTCAAGTGCTATAGGACCATGTCACAAAGGCATAAAATAACCTATCTCATTTTTTGGATATTCTCTTCCATTTTCATTTTCTGACCTAATGTCGGTTGATGCTAAAACTTGTAATGTTGCACAGTTGAATGCTGACACATTGCACATCTTGAAAACCGCTTGTTGTGGCATTGAACCGTCTCTGCCAATAGCTCCAAAATTTTGGGTGAATGATAGGAACAACCCTTCCATGGAGGTGAAGAGGATCAAACATTGTTGACCGCTATGGAGCCAAGTGTCCCTCAAGGTGCACCAAGCAACAAAATTGCTGATATTTAGTAGTCTGTTTCTTAGAGCTCCCAAGGGATATCAATGATATGTCAAGTGCTACAGGACCGTGTCATAGATTCCTACAATAACCTATCTCATTTTTTGGATATTCACTTCCGTTTTCATTTGCTGACCCAATCTCGGTTGATGCTAAAACTTGCAATGTTGCCCAGTTGAATGCTGACACATTACATATCTTGAAAACCGCTCATCCTAGGATCAAACCATCTCTTCCAATAGCTCCAGAATGTCATGTGAATTCTAGGAATGACCCTTCCATGGAAGCAAAGAGGCTCAAACGTCGTCGACCGCTATGGAGCCAAGTGTCCCTCAAGGTGCACCAGGTAACAAAATTGCCAATATTCAGGAGTCCATTTCTCAGAGCTCCCAAGGGGTATCAATGATCTATTGAGTGATACAGAACTGTGTCATAGAGGACTATAATAACCTATCTTGATTTGTGGAGATTCACTTCTATTTTCATTTTTTGACCCAATATCGGTTGATGCTAATACTTGCAATGTTGCGCAGTTGAATGTTGGCACATTGCATATCTTGAAAACCGCTCGTCGTGGCAGCGAACCATCTCCGCAAAAATCTCTAGAATGCTGGGTGAATTATAGGAATGACCCTTCTATAGAGGCGAAGAGGCTCAAACATTTCCGACCACTATGGAGCCAAGTGTCCCTCAAGGTGCATCAGGCAACAAAATTGTTGATATTCAATAGTCCATTTCTCAAAGCTCCCGAGGGGCATCGACAACCCGTCAAGTGCCACACGACCGTGTCATAGAGGCCTAAAATAACCTATCTTATTTTTTGGAGATTCACTTCCATTTTCATTTTTCGACCCAATCTCGGTTGATGCCATAACTTGCAATGTTGTGCGGTTGATTGCTAACACATTGCGTATATTGAAAACCGCTCATCGTGGCATCAAACCATCTCTGCCAATAGTTCCAAAATTTTGGTTGAATTCTAGGAATGACCTTGCCATGGAGACGAAGAGGCTTGAACATTGCCAACCGCTATGGAGCCAAGTGTCCCTCAAGGTGCACTAGGCAACAAAATTGTCGATATTCAGGTGTCTATTTCTCAGAGCTCCTGAGGGTTATCGATGATCCGTCAAGTGCTACAAGAACGTGTCATGGAGGCCTACTATAACCTATCTTGGTTTTTGGATATTCACTTTCATTTTCATTTTCTGACCCAATCTCGGTTGATGCCAAAACTTGCAATGTTGCGCAATTGAATGCTGACACATTGCATATCTTGAAAACCGCTCGTCCTGGCATCGAACCGTCTCTGCCAATAGCTCCAAAATTCTGGGTGAATTCTAGGAATGACCCTACCATAGAGGCGAAGATGCTCGAGCATTGCTGACCGCTATGGAGCCAAGTGTCCCTCAAGGTGCACCAGGCAACAAAATTGCCAATACTGAGGAGTCTGTTTCTCGAAGCTCCCGAGGGCTATTGACAATCTGTCAAGTGCTACAAGACTGTGTCACAGAGGTCTACAAGAACCTATCTCAATTTTTTGATATTCACTTCCATTTTCATTTTCTGACCCAATCTCGGTTGATGCAAAAACATGCAATGTTGCGCAGTTGAAAGCTGAAACATTACATATTTTGAAAACCGCTCACCCTGATATCAAACCGTCTCCGCTAACACCTTCAATTTGATGTGTAAATTCCATGAATAACCTTTTTATGCTTCACAAGTCATTCAAACATTCGGGGACCACAATGTACTGGTGCATCCCTTAACATTCTTGTAGTGCCCTAAATAGGTCCAGGTGGTCAAAATGCTCCAATAGGACTAAAATTGGGTAGGATTGATATTTTTTTATCTTATATGAACTATTATCATTTCATTAAGGTGTTGGAATAAAAATTACAAGTCTATGTTTATGAAATGAAACATGCATATTCTCGTTAAGTATGAATTATTCAGTAACAATATACATAGATACAAGTGCAAACATAACTATAAGACAAGCAATTTACAAAGCATAATACATCCACATAAACATAAAGTAGTCTACATTAGTACACATGATATATTCGTAGAGCATGAAGAAAAATATATATGTCCAATAATGTCATAGATAAAATATGTCCAATAAAGTTAAATTGGCATCGTGAAAGACAAATGGATATAGAACATGTCACTTATACAATATACAAAAATATGTCCAGTAATGCCATATTGGTGTACAATGATTATCCCTAATCTATTCATTTCTCAGAAGGGGAAGAAAACAAATCCTGGGCTGTCTTCGATCGTCACATCGATGGAGATGCAGTACTCTTGCGAGTGCGCTCACTAGTCCTCTTGTCTAGACTCTTCTGCAGCTCAAGCTGATAAAATAACAAGTATAAACATCAATAACTAATATACATAAAAATTTAATTATAAGATGACATAAAATAGAGTATTTTCTTACCGCTAACAAATATTCGCTATGTACATCTACCGAAGGGGCACGCTAACGATCTGGAGTAATGATTCCCTACAACAATGATCAAAATAATACTTAAAATACATACATTAATATCATTAAAAATTTCAATACAAACTATTAAAATAATAATTCTAATTAAGTTATCTCTTTCATACCTCGGTCAATGCGTCAGAACTAGCTATAGCTACAGCTACGCCACGATTCAAACTATCACAAACAAAAGGAGGAGTCTCTACTGTCATTAACTGAAAATGAAACAACAAGAGTATTATGTAGTTATCAAGAATACCTATAATATTTTACAACCCCACTAATTAATAAATGATACCTCTATGAAGGTGCCACCACATCCTTCAGTGTGCGGTGTCGGTGTCGTAGCTCCAGCATCAAACTAGTGCACATGTATGGTAATTTACAAGACAACCATTAATATAAGAACAAACCACTGACTTGTTAATTATTTAATGCATTATCACATATATACCTATGGACTAAATGATGTCATCACAAAGCCAAGTGAAGGAATGTGATCATTGTCATGACAACTTTGACTCTAGATTTTGATCATAATTTGTCTACTAATTTAGTTATTGCTTCATTTATTAATTATATATAATCAAGCAAATCAAATTAACATGCAAATAAACATACCTCAACAAAATGTGAATGAGGCCCTTTGCTATCTAAAGTCAACGTCGATGGTCCAACAGTGAACTATGTACATGCACAATAAGTTATGAGACAAACATCCATATAATTATAGAATAATCATATGTATACTTTAAAAAATGTTTTATTCGATACATACTTGTGTAGTTGACGTGGTAGTGTATAAAGGGTCTGGGTGATCATTCCCACTGCCACTGACACTCTTTCCCTGAATTTTCATCATAAAAAATAGATACTAATTTAATTAAATTCATTCATTTAAAAATGAAATATGATCAAATAGATTTAATGAACTTGCAAATATTTACCTGTGTATCAATGCCAAATGTTGCATTGAGAAAATCATTAGTCATTAGTCCATCATCCTCTTCCTCTCTCTCGACAGTACCAAATTTGCAATGGGATCCACAAGAATGAAAAAATGACCCCTCGTAGACTGACCATGGTCACCCTCGACTAGAGGAGTGGCACACTGAATGAGAGTCTGTATCAGAGCACTAATCGTGCCTAGTGTGTCCACCTCCATGTGTTCCTTCACATTGAAAGGAATACTAACATGATCCACCTATGGCTTGCCACTGGGAAACCTAGGTGCATTAGGGTCACGACGTGCCATAGGTCTATCAAATGATGACCCCCACCTCTACCTTGAGACTCTAGAAAGTCAAAATAATTTGGCACTTCCTTCAGGACAAAATCACAATAGAGTTTCCTTAGGAAATAGATAGGAACCTCATGATTGTTATAGGGAGGGGAATCAAAGACCATCCACCATCCGTGCCAAAAATTTGTTTTTATATCTTCATTCAAGCACCAATGAATTGGGATCCTCCTTGTTGTGGGTTTAAGAGTTTCAATTTCCTCTGGTTTTTTAAAGAGTTTGCAAATGTCAGCTTTTGTGATTTTTTTATTTTTTATTTTATGTCCTCATATGATAATTTATTTGCATAATATTGTTTTTGTTCTTCTCTTTTTTCGTGTCATAAATTTAGTTGCCCACTAACTGAACCTACGTGGGTCAAGATCAATTCTACTGATTTTGAAAGTGTTTCCCTTCTAGGATTTGTACCAATAGAATCTTTTAACCTCCTAATTAAAGATTCAATTTTTGTTTTCCCTTTTTCTATTTGGTTTATCAAGTTTACATGTGTTCCAAGAGGAGGTTTCTCAATTGGTGAGGGCGGTTGGGGTTCATTTTCTTGGTTATTTTTAGCATCCATTTGTTCATGAGGAGAAGATGGAGGGTTTGGTTGATGATTTTATGTGGGGATATCATTCCTTCCTGGCAATTAAAAGAAAATCTATTTTAAAACTCTAATTAAACATAAAATTTAAGACAAGACACTTTGACAATCAAATTTGAATAAAAACTAAAAATTAAACCTAAATTTCAATACAAATAGCATTCATGGTTGTAGAATCACTTACCTCTTCTTTCGGTTCAACCTTGTTGACGTCATGGAGCCTTTTTTGCTTCAGTTTGATGGAGCAACCTCACAATGAATCGCGTACGCGCTGTTATGAAGAGAAAAACAACAAGCCACGAGTTTGGAGAAGGAAAATAAGCCACAAAAGTGGCTACCCAAACACTTTATACAACAAATTAGGGCGCACACCATATGGTTTAAATTTCCCAAACCATAGGGCGGAGCGGGCTATAGGGCGTGCACCCTATGGCTTGGGTACTCCAAGCTGTAGGGCGTGCGCCCTATGCGTAGATGGGGGCCAAAAAGGTATTTGACACCTTTTTGGTCCCCCATCTTGGTGCATATACCCTCCTTTATTTACAAGAGACTATACTATCATAGTCCTTCTAAGGGCATTCCCTTAGTCACCTCTGTGCCTATCTTTACTTTAAAACACATTTCATATGTCGACAGTGGTGTGTAACTAATTTAGTTCTACATCTCCAACTTTCACTTTTACTTTGCTAATACACTTTTCCTATACTTGCACATATCTCATCACCAAATACTATATCTTCCATTCAACAATTAGCTTAAAGACATATATTTGTTAGTTCTGATCATTGATTAGAAATATTTTTAAAACTAGAAGAACATGAATAACATTTATCTATCTTTTGTTGTCAATGTTTCTTATTCACTAGAATGGATATATTTTAACCCTTTGATACATTGTCATATCTCATAACACTACATGAAATAATTAAAGAAAGTAATTATATCCTCGTCTTTCTCCATAGTTTGTTGCTACTTTGAAAATGAAATCTTGGTAATAATTACACCTAAAAACTTGTAGTGCTAAAATATTAAGATAAAATAATACAAAGAACGTGTATGTTTAGTGGAAATGAGTGTTAAGGGAGAAGATTGTAATTTTATATTTTTGTTAATACCAAGAAAAGTCTTATATATATATATATAAATATATAATCATATCTATATATATTCATGTGTGTATATACATATATATATATATATATATATATAGTAATAATAATAATAAAAATATCAAATCTCTATTTTCGTATGTATGTGGATGTATAAATATATAATTTAATATGTATATATTCATTTATATTCTTATATGTATAAATATTTTTAATATAAATGTTTCGGCATCCTTATTTATACGTAAAGTTACCTAGAAATGTTTATATTTATACCCATTTTGTGGTTTTATATCTTGCATATATATATATATGAATGTGATTTACTTCTTAAAATATTTCTCCTCCCATCTCAAAATTTTAAGCCTTACTAAGGTTTCCTTTTCTCTCTAGTTTAATATCTCTCCTCCTTAGACTTCTTACTTAGAATATTGGAAGAATATTCCTATGTTAGAAACAATCATTACATTTTTAAGACTCTAACTTTCTAAAAAGGCACAAAAACATATTTTAACAAGAGATCCTGCTAATTATAACCCGCAATATCTTTTTCCATAAATCTCTAAGCACACAAAAAATTTCTAAGTCCTTGTCGTTTCTATCTTCATCTTCTCTACTTGTATCCTTTACCCCAACTGTGCTGTTCTATCCTATTTTATACATACCTCTTCCTTTATTAGTCTCCTCTCTGGTTGAACTTTAAATGTGTCTTTTTTGGAAATCTAATTATACTTCTTATAACCAACAAATTGACTTAACCTTAGATACTCTTGTCGAGAATCTCAGGTCCCTTTACCCTTGCTATCTAAAAGCCCAACTTAAGTATGACATCAGGCTAAACTCCATTTAAATGGAATGTAACACAAAATAGATGGCAAAAATAATAGAGTTTCTCTAATTCAGGAGTACGCTTAATATTTACCCTTGACAAAGAATATACACTAAAACAAAATGAGTCTTGTGAATTTAGATATATTAGATTTTGCAATATAAATTTTACCAAAATTAAAAATTTTTAAGGAGGAAATTAGAATAAAAATATCCAGAGATAAATAAATTATTTCCTACAGGAATCCTACCCAAATGATTAGGTAGTTGCATCTGAGACTCTGGGGGTCTTTGGAGAGTCCTTTGTCTTCCTCCTTTTCTATCTTGGGCCAACATCCTCATACCTTTCCTCAACCAATTCAATAGATTCTGAATCACTAAAACCATCTCTGTATGTCATCCCTACATCATCTTCATGCCAATAGTTATAAAACCAATTTTCCTCATTCGAAGCCCTAACATGAAGGAAGAAGAAAATGAAATCCAAGTTTCTTCTTATGATTGGAGACCTTGAGATAAGAGTAGTTATATCTTCTATAACCAGGATCGGGGAGGAAGGAATCGGTCTGCCATTAAGCATAGGCATATCATAAAATCTTGGTTTAGCTATAGTCATGTCCCCTCTAATATTTTGAATCACCTTGTTTAGATGCCCTAGGTATTTTTGTTTAAAAATTTGAGTACACAACCTGCCTATGTCCGACTTCCCAGGATTTACTTGGCTAGCCATTGCTATGAACATTGTTGGGATGTCAGAGTTAACCCTATATCGATCATCATTAGATAAAAATTCCCTACCAAGGATGCAATAAATAGGTCTTAAGATTAATGAATGAGTATTCAAAATGACATATTTTAATCTATTGATGGTGATTTCTCCATCAAAGGCTAGCTATGGTTTGGCACCTTTCAATTTAATTGGGGTTGACATGGCGAATCATAAATTTCTTAATGCAGGTGCCGTACGAAAGAAAACTACCAGCACGACTTAGTTTAATAGGCTCTTCAACTACCTATCCCTTTTCATAAACCATCTATCTCCTGTCCTCTTCATATTCTATTTGGTCTGTTTAGCTTCCTATCCTTGCAAGGGTCTAATAGCGATAAGATTTACCTATATAATTTTAAAAGATCTACCCTCATTTGGTTACTACAAGGAGTCGTTAGAACATACAATATAAATTACTTCATTGTGATATCTATTTGTTAAAGAATAAAACTGCACAACAACCTTTCTGAGGACCCATACCTTAAGTGTATACTATTGAACATAAAAATATACATGCTCTAAAATTAAAGAAAGACCATTAATTTGAATTCACCACCTTTCGCATACGGACATAACTACAAAAACCCCTATCCTTTTTGAGAATATATCTTGTTCTCTGTATTTTAAATTCCACCAAAAGATATGGAATCGTCATTAATTACCACTATATCAACTAAAGTAACATTTTTGTTTAATTATTAAGAATATAATTCATCATTTTGACTATATCAAAAATTCAACATAGGCATTATCTTGTTGCCAGATCCAGTCCCTTTTTAAAGTAAATTTTAATTCTCCAACAAAAATCTTAAAAATATAAAGAAATTTCATAACACCTTACCTTTTCTCTCATAGGTTTTAGAAAAGCTTGCTTAATAGGGCACACATAAGAAACTACATCCACAAAGATAATCTAATATATTTAATTAACCAGTAGTTCCTTACAACCTCCACATTAAGCATTTAACATAAAATTCATCTACGAAAACCCACTCACATTATCTGCATATCTTCTAATTTAGACCTTCATCTAGATAAGACATATACTGTCTATTTATATTTGTATCTATGTGCATAGCTAAACAAAACCTAAAAATAATTGTAGATGGGTCCATCTTATACAAAACTGAACCTAGGTCATATATAAAAGCTTTACTTTCTCTATTTTTTCTTCAGAACAACCAGTTCTTCGTTCGAGTCCTCCACTTCTTCATCTTTGAGCCCCATAGGTTCCTTGTCCTTTGCCGCTTTTTCAACCCTCTTTTTCCAACTGGTTTTGATAATTCTTTGTGCAAACACTTGTATCCTATCTAGGGTGACTGCATGGAATGAATATGGTATTTCATACCCTTCCACTTTCATGTATTCTTCAAACCATACCTTGTCATTTGTAGGCACCATCTTGCACCATTTCATCAGAAACCCCATGTTCCTCTCAATCTTCATCCAGCGCACATCAAACAAAATCTTATATTTGAAAACCATTATGGGACCTTTGAAAATATTCTCCCTATCCTTTACACTACCTACTTCTACCTTCATGTATGCTTCCTGCAGTGGAATCTCCAAATTCTTGTCTACACTGAAAATAGCTTCTTCCAGTCCCAGGAGATTTTTATCCTTAAAGATAATCCTACATAAATGTACTATCTCTACCCTGGAGACCCTAGCCAAAAAGAGATAGAATATGAATGTACCAATAATTGCACCGTTAGTTCTAAACGTATATTCAAAATCCTCCCCGTCGTCTCCAAAAATATTTTCAACCGCCCTTCGAGTCATATCATCAGAGATAGCCAATATTTTATTCCATCTTTTTGGCTGAATTCTTCCATGAAATACCATTTCCCTCTTTTCCTTCTTATGAAACACCAACACATTGGGTTCCATTGCCAAACCTATTCTTTTCTCTCTCAGATTGATTATTGCCCGTTTGAATAAAAATCCATCATCCATAATCGGTTATATTAGTGTTTTCCAACGCATGTTAGGACTTGTACTCGTTAAATGAGAATCATTTTACGCACGTATCTCATGCTCATTTTACGGTCGTGACACAAATACTCTGCTTTTAAAGTTATTATGATATAATGAAATCATCACCGCTAATTCAATCCGTTTTTTAATTAGTTAGTTTTTCTCTAAGTTTAGATAGTGCTTTAATCAAAGGGAAACAAGGTCCTAGATTCTAGAACCATTATACAACCCCTATCATATGAAGTATTGACACAATCTTCTAACTTAATCTAAATACTTTTTCAATCTTAGGATCAACATCTAATCATGCCTTGGGTAATCATAAGATTAAGTTCTAGGGAGCTAAGGTTTTTTTAGAAATGATCTAAAGTACAAGCTACACTTATGTTATGAATTACCCCTATAGATTTTCGGCAAATAAAGGAAATAATTATTTAAGAAGAACTCAACTAATAATTGCCTAAACTTCTTTTGAAACACTGGTTAACTGTTCATAGTTAGAAGTATTATTTCTACCCTTGCTTAACTAAAATCTTATTCTGCTTAAAGGTTATAGGTTATGATGTGACTTACTGATGTCTTCATTTCAAAGATATTTCTAGAGTGTAGTAATCATCCATAGAAGATTTTTATTTTACTTACCATGTTGAAGATCATCCCTCCTACCTAAAGTGACAAGGTAAAAGATAACATGAACCTATACACCCTTAAATTTAAATATTCTTTATTACTATTTTATCTTTAGACTATTCAGAATTTTAATATCTTTATAGATTAAGATAGAGGTGTCTTGTTAGTTCATAGTTTGCCTACTCTACTCCATACATCATATCTTCACTTTCGGCTCCCTCTCAGTCTATCTATAATATTTGTATAAAATAGTTAGTATTATTCAATTGTAAGCTTTACATAGATGATCAAAAAATTAACACTTCTTCTAATATTTTCCTGCAACGGTTGCATACATTGATTCCTTCCTTAATTCAGAGAGCTACAATAGAGGAAAGCTTACATGGGCACCTAAATTCAAGCTTCTGTATATCTAAGGCTGGGAATAAGATAACTTAGCTCGAACAACTAAAAAGATGTTGGCCCCTTTTCTCGATCAACCTATTATATAGGGAGAAAATTATCTAAAGGCACCACAAAATCTAACCAAATTTGATGAGGCCTACATTACCAAATCCAGAACTGTTAGTTGGTTGCAATCGGATTTCCATAAAATTTTAAACTTAATATATAACCTCTTCAATCTCTTAGAGAAAACATAGTTTGATTTAAGGATGAACTTCTCAAGAACAAAATACCAGGAATAAATCTTCTTTCCTTCTTACATCCAAATAACACATTCCATGTCCATATTCTAAACCGAGCATTCCTCTGGTACCCTCCTGCCTTAAAAAGTTGCATCATTTATCTCACTGGGCCAACTAAGTCCACTAAATGGTTACTTCCAGATTATCTTCTGAAATATCTTCAAAAAAGTCTAGAGACTTAGAAATAATTTCTAGTTCTATTCTAAAAGATCCGTGCCTACTCTTGACCACAATCGGTTTAATAGTTTTGATTTTAATATTCATTCTTAGAATAATAGTACAATTTGTTTTAGGAAATGTTGATTCTAACTTGCCTACATATTTTCCTAGAACAAATTATCAATCTTCATGAAATATTCTTTGTTGATGAGTTCCACCAGGAGCTCCTTTAATAAAACCGCGCTTTCGACACAGAAGTTTACTAAAGAGATAGGGTTAAAAGCCGACGTCCAATCTATGGGAGGAGAATAAGGCGTAACAGGCTTTGAAACTGAGGCATAACTAGCTTATATATACCTATATATATAATACGTCGAGAGTAATCCTTCTCGAGTGCGCCTATTTTTCGTGTGGATTAGGGATGATAATTTAAAATAGGCGCCTCGAGAAGGATTACTCTCGGCGTATTATATATATAGGTATATATAAGCTAGTAGCAGTTGCAGCGCAACATGAAAGACATTTTCTATTAGAGTTAGAGTTAGGGTTAGAGTTAGAGTTAGAGTTAGAGTTAGAGTTAGAGTTAGGGTTAGAGTTAGGGTTAGGGTTAGGGTTAGGGTTAGGGTTAGGGTTAGGGTTAGGGTTAGGGTGATTTTTTACGGTTGGAATGTACAGTTAGGGTTAGAGTTAGAGTTAGGGTTAGAGTTAGAGTTAGAGTTAGAGTTAGGGTTAGGGTTAGAGTTAGAGTTAGAGTTAGAGTTAGGGTTAGGGTTAGGGTTATAGTTAGGGTTAGGGTTATAGTTAGGGTTAGATTTAGGGTCAGGGTGATTTTTCCCGGTTAGAATGTACAGTTAGGGTTAGGGTTAGGGTTAGAGTTAGGGTTTTACAGTTGGAATGTAGAGTTAGGGTTAAGGTTAGGGTTAGGGTTAGAGTTATGGTTAGGGTTAGGGTTAGGGTGATTTTTTACAGTTGGAATGTATAGTTAGGGTTAGAGTTAGGGTT
>MU227121.1:700063-715931 GCA_018584345.1 Thuja plicata | reverse complement strand
TATATATATATATATAATACATATATATTAAAAAATATATATATAATATTTACATAATACCCCTTAAACATTATTTATATATAATGTACATATAAATATAATATTTAAACGTTATATAATTATATACAATAAATATTAATATATAAAAAATATATTAAGATTAAATATTATAAAATAAAATATATATGACGTACAATTTAAATATCATGATCTGTCAATGGGCCCTTGGTCTACTGGTGAAGTTGAATGGCTCACAACGAGCCCACCAGGGATCAAGTCTTGCCGAGTACAAGGCTTCAACATCATAAGGGATGAGGCTGGGATCGTGCCCCAGGCGAATTTGGCAGCATGGATGCTCCTTAGTCCTTGGCTCTAAGCTGAAGAGGTTTCAGGCATGAGTGGGCCCGTATCGGGTTCCTAAAACGTCAAGGTGGCCTTCGCTGGTTGGTAGCTTGCAGGCTTTGTGCCTCGCTGGATTGCCTCGCAGGTCTGAATCCTCCAACCAAAAAAAAAAAATTATTATCTATAAAATTTATATATTAATATATATAAGATATTATAATATAAAATATTATAATATAAAATATATATTAATATATAATTATATATATATATATATAAATATATAAAATATTATATAATACAACTTAAACGTTATATATATAAAATATTGATATTATACAATTTAAATATTTATTTTTAATACCCTTTTAAACCTCTTTTAATTATATCTAAACGTTCATTTTTTTCATTTACTCCCGCCATTTTGTCGGGTACCTGAAAATATCGGGTACCTGATAATATCGGGTACCCGATTATGGACTGTTGTAATTTTGACCAAAATATTCCCTGTCCCCACAAACCAGAGAATCATGCAATTTCAAACTTTTTTTACGGGTTTCAGACGTGTTGCAGAAAAAAAAAGTGATTTGGGGCCCATTTTTTCAAAGTTAGTTAATTTAAGCTGTTTTTTGTCAACTTGTGGTCTCAACATGGGAAGTAGCAGTCATCAAAAGTATAAACGGAAGAGGAAGGTGACGAATGAAGAAATTCAAGCATATAGGGAAAAAGATAGAGAAAATCACCGAAGAAAGAGAGAAGGTAAGTTAAACATTAATCAAGGTGATCTCGTCAATGTAGTTGCAAGTGAAGAGGATGTTGAATTTGAAAATAATATGGAAATTAATTTTGTGAATAAAAATATATGGAGTGAAGATGAAAATGTAGAGATGGAGAATGAAAATGTAGAGTTGGGGAATGAAAACGTAGATTTGGGGAATGACAACGAAAGGAATGAAGATGAAAATGTACAGATGGAGATTGGAAATGTAGACTTGGGGAATGAAAATGTTGCACAAGAACCACATGAACGTTACACATCTCTAAATTATATGCGAAATGAAGTCCCTTGCAATAAAGATAATAAATCTTCAAATTTGGGGCTTTTGAGAATACCTAAATGGTTAATTGAAATTGAGGAGAATATTATGAATAATTGGGAAGGAAAGAGATCACATAGAACCGTTAGGTTGTGGGCTTCAAGACTTTATGATCAATTTTTTGGAAACAAGACATTGGTTGAGCAATGCCAAATTTTTGTGCAGTTGTTAAAGATGCAAAAGATGAGACTTGTGCTTGTGAAATTGAAGATTCGTGTGAACAAGAAAATGGAGAGAAATGCCATTGTTATGAAGAATATTTTCAATGCTCTCAATAGCATTGGGAAGAAAAGAAAAGAAAAAGACATGAGAGTTGCTCGGAGGGTTATTACAATCTCGTTAGTAAGTCATCAGTTGAGGAAGGCTCGTTTGATGAGACAAAATTGTGTTGACTTCAATATAGACCGCAAAACTTTGGATAGAGCACTTGCAAGAAGAGAAAGACTTGATGATCCACTTAAAATTGATACATGGGCTTATGGTGGGAGACTTCCATGTTTTGATAAGAAGCTAACAGATGTTGTCAAGGATGAAATTCAACAATTTTGGCATGCTAACTCAAGAGTGTCACCAAATGTGAAGGATGTCTTGAAGTTGAGAGTTGGCAATCGAGACCGCACTCCACATCCTTAACATTATGTGGAGGTAAGTCAAACAATGTTGTATAACAAATTTTGTGAGACACATCCAACATTGAAAATATCACAAAGGTCTTTTGAATCCATGAAGCCATTTTATTGCGTACCCCTTAAGATTCAAAATACGTGTTGTTGCAAATATCATGTTGAGTTTTCAATGCATCATGAACTATTACGGTCCATTCATTCTACTTTGCATAATAATGAAATGCTAGAGGATTGTGGTGCAAGTGGTCTTCCCAAATCATCAAGAGACTTGATAGATCAATTTTTATGTCGTAGAGATGATGGTTGTTTATTTTATAAAAAAGATTGCTTAAATGCCAAGTGCTCAGAATGTGGTGGCTTGACCAAGTTTAGGACATGTTTTCATGAGGGTTTGGAACATGATTTTGGAAAGAAACTCGTCCAAAAAAAGGTATATGAAATAGTGAAATATACATTGAAGAGTGGAAGTGAAGGCTCTAGATGTGAGTTAGTTGTAAAATAATACAATGTTGCTGATTTTATTTCAGATTTCAAGACAAATCTGTTTTACAAGTATGCAAGGCATAGTCACATGTCTCAATGGTTGGATCAACAATTCAGGATGTGTAAGGAAACTTTCCCCATTGGAACTATTATATCAATTGTAGACTTTGCGGAGAACTATACATTGCAGCCCCAAAATGAGACTCAAGCTCAATATTACAATTCCATTCAGGTTGCTATTTTTGTACACATCACATGTAGACATTCCCATGAAAGCACAAAAGATGAGAGGAAGATAATCAGAGAGTACCATTTTTATATGAGTGATGATAGGTCTCACTCTCATGAGTTTGTTCAACATTGTTTCCAGAACTATTTTGACTTCTTGCAGGAAAATGGTATTGCTATGGATAGGCATCTCATTTGGCCAGATAATTGCACCTGTCAATTTAAGAATGCTAGAATGTTTTATTGGTTGTGTAGAATGCATGTGGAGAGAGGTGTACCTCATATTTGGATTTTTGTGAGTCAGGGCATGGGAAAGGGGAGCATGATGGAGTAGGTGCGTGTGTGAAGAGAGCTCTAGTTAAGGAGCAATTGAGGATTTCAGGTGCTGTATTTCTTGATGCCCGTTCTATTGTTGATTGGTGTACTTTAGCATTGCCACAGGGGGGAATCTTGATTCTATAGTGCGTAGATTATTTTGGTTGGTTGAGGAGGGAACTATAGGAGATAGATTGGATTGTTAAACAGTGAAAGACTCTTCAAAAATGCGTTCATTTTGAAGCTCCAATAGTAGTACATGGACCATTTGGACATGAGAGATGGCTTGTTTTTTTCACATGTGTTTTCAGTATGATTGGGATCATTGTGAGTCAAGTGAGTGGGTGGATACATGGGTTCCATAGTATCTAACTACTTTATCTTTGACACCCTCTATCAGAAATGATGACATGTACACTTCAGTTGAGTATGACCATCTTTCAGATCTTCTGTAGCCAGGAGATGTTTTTGCATTGGTTGCACTGAAGGGGAATGATGAGAGGTCAAATTATTGGTTAGCACTTTGTGTACGAGGTAAACAAAAGCTTGTACAACCGATGATAGATGGTGATGGGTTCATGTATCCTACTGGTTTAGTTATTGTTGTGGGAACATGGCTGCGAACATATATGATTAGAAATAATGGAATTCTTGCATTTGAAGACTATGATAAGCACACAACTATTCTCATGTATTCACACGTTGTTATAGCAAAAAATGTCAAGTTGTCAAAGCATCAAGGAAGACCAAAGACAAAAGAACTTTGGACTATTAGTACTGCTGATCATGAAGCACTATTGGAGACCCTGAAGCAAAGAGACGACCCTTCAGGAACACTTGACTAGGTAATAAGTTAACTTAGTGCAAGGTTTTCTAGGTTTGTTAAGCTTAAATTCAATAGGTATTAATTGCACCTTTCTTAGATTCTACTTTGAGTCAATAAACTTGGTTTTGTATGTGGTTTGTAACTTGTGCAGGAGCACCTATGAAGACACCTAGGGTCACCATGGATCTAACCATAGATAAAAGGACAAAAGAATCCTTAATGGTTAATTGAGATATTTTGAAGCCTATAATGACAATTTGTAACAATCAATTTGATTTAAAAGTTAAATTTCCTAGAAGTCTTGATAAGGACTCAGGAAAAAAATCATGTATGGGTGGCCAATAGTGCCAACAAGGGATCTAAGTATAGATTTTCTAAGAAATAGGCAATGAAAACTCATAATTTTTAATTATTTACTTATGCCATTTGCATGGTTTGAATTCTTACTTGTTTGATTGTTGTTTGTAATGCTTTAAGGATATTATTTTTTATCATTTCAAACAATCTTTGATGCTTTGAAAGTTCATTTGAATCAGATGGATACATAGATGATAGATGTAAATGATTCACTATGCAGTGAGGGTCAGTTGAAAGTAGCTTCGTAGTGTATATTTCAAACCGTCTATCCTGGCATAAACCGTCTGCTCCATTAGCTCCGATTGGCCGGGAAAACGCTAGTGACAATCCTATTTCATCCACGGAGTCACTGGAACGCTCGCAACCACGTTCGACCAAAGTGACCCCAAGGTGCACTAAGCACGATTGGGCAGTGATCTTCCAAGGCTCATATCTCATAACTCATGAGAGGTATCGACAAACTGTGAGAGGATACAAGATCATGTTGTAGAGGTCTATAATAGCCTCTCTCAGTTTTGGACGATTCTAATTCATTTTCATTTGGAAAGGCAATCTCAGTCGATGCCAAAACTTGCAGTGAGGGTCAGTTGAAAGTAGCTCCGTAGTGTATCTTTCAAACCGTCCGTCTTGGTACCAAACCATCTGCTCCATCAGCTCCGGTTGGTCAAGTAAACACTAGTGACAACCCCATTCTTCCCATGGAGTCACTCGAATGCTTGCGACCACGCTCGACCCAAGTGACCCCAAGGTGCACTAAGCATGATTGGGCAGCGATCTTCCAAAGATCATATCTCAGACCTCATGAGAGGTATTAACAAACCCTTAGAGGATATAGGATCATGTTGTAGAGGTATACAATAACCTCTCTCAGTTTTGGGCGATTCAAATTCGTTTACATTTGGCAAGGCAATCTCAGTCGATGCCAAAACTTGTAGTGAGGGTTAGTTGAAAGTAGCTCCGTAGTGTATCTTTCAAACCATCCATCTTGGCATCAAACCGTCTACTCCATTGGCTCTGGTTGGCTGGGTAAACACTAGTGACAAACCTATTCCATCCACGGAGTCACTAGAAAGCTCGCGACCATGTTCGACCCAAGTGACCCCAAGGTGCACTAAGCGCAATTGGGCAGCAATATTCCAAGGCTCATATCTCAGACCTCGTGAGAGGTATTGACAAACCATAAGGGGATACATGATCATGCTGCAGAGGTCTACAATAACCTATCTTGGTTTTGAGTGATTCAAATTCTTTTGCATTTGGCAAAGCAATCTCAGTCGATGCCAAAACTTGCAGTGAGGGTTAGTTGAAAGTAGCTCCATAGTGTATCTTTCAAACCATCTGTCCTGGCATCAAACCATCTACTCCATCGGCTCTGGTTGGCCGGGTAAATTCTAGTGACAACCCCGTTCCAACCATGGATTCACTAGAACGCTCAGGACCACGTTTGACCCAAGTGACCCCAAGGTGCACTAAGCACGATTGGGCAGAAATATTCCAAGACTCGTATCTTGGACCTCGTGAGAGGTATCAAAAAACCATCAAGAGATACAGGATTTTGTTGCAGAGG
Organism: Thuja plicata; assembly: GCA_018584345.1. Lineage (NCBI taxonomy): Eukaryota > Viridiplantae > Streptophyta > Pinopsida > Cupressales > Cupressaceae > Thuja > Thuja plicata. The sequence goes on along the minus strand of MU227121.1, from coordinate 710,090 downwards.
TCTACAATAACCTCTCTCAGTTTTGGGCGATTCAAATTCATTTGCATTTGGCAAGGCAATCTCAATTGATGCCAAAACTTGTAGTGAGGGTCAGTTGAAAGTAGCTCTGTAGTGTATCTTTCAAACCATCCGTCCTGACATCAAACCATCTGATCCATCAGCTCCATTTGGCCAAGTAAATGCCAGTGAAAATTCCATTCCACCCACAGAGTCACTGGAACGCTCGGGACCACGTTCGACCCAAGTGACCCCAAGGTGCACTAAGCGCAATTGGGAAGCAATCTTCCAAGGCTCATATCTCAGACCTTGTGAGAGGTATCAAGAAATTTTTAGAGGCTATGGTATCGTGTTGCAGAGGTCTACAATAACCTCTCTCAGTTTTGGATGACTCAATTTTTTTTGCATTTGGAAAGGCAATCTCAGTTGATGCCAAAACTTGTAGTGAGGGTCAGTTGAAAGTAGCTCTGTAGTGTATCTTTCAAACCGTCTGTCTTGGCATCAAACCATCTGCTCCATCAACTCTGGTTGGCCAGGTAAACACTAGTGACAAACTTGTTCCATCCATGGAGTCACTGGAACACTCGCGACCACGTTCGACCCAAGTGACCCCAAGGTGCACTAAGCGTGATTGGGCAACGATCTTCCAAGGTTCGTATCTCAAACCTCATGAGAGGTATCGACAAACCGTCAGAGGCTACATTATCATTTTTCATAGGTCTACAATAATATCTCTCAGTTTTGGGCGATTTGAATTCATTTGCATTTGACAAGGCAATCTCAGTCGATGCCAAAACTTGCAGTGAGGGTCAGTTGAAAGTAGCTTCATAGTGTATCTTTCAAACCGTCTGTCCTAGAATTGAACCGTCTGCTCCATCGACTCTGGTTGTCCAGGTAAATGCTAGTGACAATCCCATTCCGTCCATGGAATGACTGGAATTCTCATGACCACGTTCGACCCAAGTGACCCCAAGGTGCACTAAGCACGATTGGGTAGCGATCTTCCAAGGCTCGTACTCGGACCTCGTGAGAGGTATTGACAAACTGCCAGGGGCTACATGATCATTTTGAATAGGTCTACAATAATCTCTCTCATTTTTGGCCGATTCAACTTCATTTGCATTTGGAAAGGCAATCTCAGTCGATGCCAAAACTTGCAGTAAGGGTCAGTTGAAAGTAGCTCTGTAGTGTATCTTTCAAACCGTCCATCTTAGCATCAAAACATCTATTCCATCAGCTTTGGTTGGCCGGGTAAATGCTAGTGACAACCCCATTCCATCCACGGAGTCACTGGAACGCTCGTGATCACATTCGACCCAAGTGACCCCAAGGTGCACTAAGCATGATTGGGAAGCGATCTTCCAAGGCTCGTATCTCAGACCTCGTGAGAGGTATCGACAAACTATCAGGGGCTACGAGATTGTGTTTCTGTGGTCTACAATAGGCTCTCTCAGCTTTGGGCAATTTGACTTTGTTTGCATTTGGCAAGGAAATCTCAGTCGATGCCAAAACTTGCAGTGAGGGTTAGTTGAAAGTTGCTCCGTAGTGTATCTTTCAAACCGTCTGTCTTGGCATCGAACCGTCTACTCCATCGGCTCCAGTTGGCCGGGTAAATTCTAGTGAAAACCCCATTCCACCCATGTATTCACTGGAATGCTCGGGACCACGCTTGACCCAAGTGACCCCAAGGTATGCGACTGAGGACAACAAATTCATTACATCTGGGTAATTTATTACATCTATTATAACAAATTCAAACAAATTGACATATAACTACAACAAGATATAATTTAAATCATAATGATAATCATAGTCAAGATATAACTTCACCATTCAATTCCATAAACATGAATACTAAATGTGTATACAGAAGATGACATAAATATAACATAAAAATAAAAATGTTCTATATATAGAAAGTATCAAAAGTATCTCCATATACAAATATGTCACATGCCATTTCAAAATTTCTACAAAATCAATGTTTCAAGGTGTACAATGTGGCATATATGCCATCTCAAAATGTTCCAAGTGACATCTCTAAATGACCACAACTAAAACTACATCCTATGCCATAGGGGGATCATCAAAATATAGCCTCTGTGAAGAACTATTTGGCTCTGATTGATCTTGCATCAAAAATAAGTTCAAACCCAAGTTAGATTTCTTAGTTTATATGATTTGTATACACACACACACAGATATATATATATATATATATATATATATATATAAAATTCACAATTCAAACACTAATTTAATTAAAATTATAATTGAATACAAACATAGTACCTGGCCTCTTGATCGTCTACCACGATCAAGTGTCCTAACATAAGCCTTTGGTAGCGAAGGGACAATGCCATCAATACCAACTCCGACCTATAAATATATATTTGCAATAATGAGATTAGTAGAGTGGTGCAACATAGAGTAATAAATATACAAAATAGGATGATAGCGTAATAAAATTACAAATTGATTGAACTAAAATTAAAACTTACGCCCGCTGATCCATCCTCTGGAATAGTGGGTTGGGTCAACAAAGATATGAAAGATTCTCGTGGGCCTCCCTCACACTGGGAGTAACCTACGAGAATAAAAAAGATAGTCAATTATATATAAATGTACTTCATCATAACAACCCTAGTTACAAAATACAAATAACAATATGTAAGTCTACATACAATCGGGCTATCACTCTGAATTGAGATGCCTGTCAGCCTAGGCTCCCGAACCTGTGTCGGGACATCATCAAGAGCCACACCCTATACAATAAAGTGCATGTAAAATATTTATTACTACACATAAGTGGCATATATATGCATGCATAATTAATATTAAACAATTAATTACCTTTCCTTTGTCGACACATGAAGAAGGAACCCCCTCATGCCCCCCACTGACATCAGCTGATACCTGCAAGAGTAAAATAAGATGACAATATATTAGTAAATGTATGAATTTTATTGCTCTAATTGATAGAGATTTAAGCATGTACACCAAATGATATAAAAAAACTAATGGGTACATAATTTATAATATACTGTATAGGTGTCAAGCCAAATGAAATGGCCGAAAGTGTGGAGTCATCCACTATCTCAACTCCTCCTCTGTCATCGACTGAACATAAATGGACCAAATATATATACACATAAGTGCATGCAGTCATTAAAATTAATCTAAATAAATAAATTATTTTTAATTTAAATAAGGCATGTGACAAATTTATTTATAATGTTTACTCTTACTGTATCAGCAGGACTCCATGGCTCTGTGTGCCCCTCCTCAACACTCTCATGAGACGTAGATGTTCCATGAGGTGTTGCAACCTCTGTAGCTGGGTCTCATGTATCCTTCTCATCAATAAAATACTGATATGTATCAGCATCAGTAAGTGGTCCGAGGCAAAAATTCATGCACATAATGCAAGTATGGGGCACGCATACATGTGAACTGCTGGTAGATGTCGATGCACCAACATCATCCACTCCAGGAGGCAAAAATGACCTGGTCTGTGCGATCAAATGATCACTCAGCATGTGAATGACCCTAATACTCTGTGAGGCAGCCTCTGCAATGATATCGGGATGCTGCACTGGAGGAGGGGGTGAGACATCAGTGGGGGGGACAAAGGTAGTGGCCTTTTTGCGCTAAGAAAATGGCCTAGTCTGAGGAGCTCCTCCGCCTACGCCCATGTTGGGCCTCATGCTCCAATAATTAACATTGTGACCAAGCAAAAACTCAGTATACAATTTTTTTATGAAATAGAAAGGGAGCTCCAAATTGCTATGGGGTGGTTTATCAAAAACTATCCACCAGTGATCCGAAAATTGTGTACGCATTGCATCGTTTGTGCACCATTTAATTGATAATTTGGGATTTTTGGGGTCGACTTTTAATCTGGTTTTAGGATTCACAAAAATGGAGGCTATATCTTCTTTAGTTATATTAAGGGCCGCAACCTGATCATGGTCAAGCCCATCATCAAATTGGGCATGCATATCATCATGCCAATGAAGAGCAGCATTATGTTACTGAGTAAGTGTGTCAATGTTTTCAATAATAGTATTATGGTGGCAAGCATGTGACCTAATGTAGGTATATTCTGATGTGTTTTGGAAGCCCCGTATAGTTTTCAAATTATCTTGTATCAAATCCTCTAAAGATCTAGGGTTTTGAAGCGGTTCTGGATTGTTTTGGGGATTGTTATTTGGTGGTGGAGGCTTATTTTCTTCATTGTTGTCAACCATGCCTGATTAAATAAAAAATAAATATACACTTCAAATTGATTTCATATATAATTAAAAAAATCAATACAAAACCATATTTCAACCAAAATAACTACATTTAACATCAAAATGAAATAAATTAATCAAAATATACCAAGAATTTACTTACCAGATATACTGTGAAGTCAAATTTGTTGTTAGATAAATTAGGTACATGAAAATATCGTGTATAGGATATCCATAGCCATTTTCCAATCCCAAAACGATGAGAGAAATGAGGAAAATGACTCGCGGGTTTTGATTTATGCCACAGGTTTTGGGTACCCGATATTTTTGGGTACATGATTAGGCTTGTGCTTTGGTGTCAAGTTTTCCCAGGTGTACTAACATCCAGGCCTACTAAAAAGTCAACAAACATTTTCATGCGCTTTTGGACGAGTGAAAAGTGGGTTTTTTTTACATTGCCACTTTTTGGCACCTCATGATCTTGCACATACCCAGAAACAAGAACCTAAGGAGGAAGAGGAAATTCAAGAATTGGTACAATTACCTAATGTTACTCCTCTAGTATTTACTAAAGTTAAGAGTGTTGATACATCTGCCAAGCAGATACTTAATACTCAGAAGGAGATAGTATCAATCAGTGGTGATACTAGTATTCTGAAAGCTGAACACAAACTGAGTAGCAACTCACCAGAGCCAATGAAGAAGAAATCATATAAGAAGAAGAAGGCTAAGATATTTGAAGTTATACTTGACGAAGTTATAGTCATTCCAAAATGGGATACTGATAACTTATCTTATGAACATATGCTAATCTTGCAGGACTTACTGAACAAGAAGAGGAAGCAAGAATAATTAAAATGTGAACATCAACAAAAGCTAGTATTACATGAAATAAAAGAAATCTTTGTTGATGCATTTGAATTTCAAGACCTGAATGAGAAGGCACCTATCTTGGAACAACCTATTCATATTGTTTAGAAGGTGAACACTGATGACATAGATGCAAATGAGAAACTCTTGCAATATCTGAAAGAAAATTTGAGACCAAGGTACTTGATAAAGTTGCGGCAAAGCTTTCCGAGAAGAAGGTTGCACTTTCTAATTTGGTAAGCAACTTTGAATAAGTGATAGAGAATGTTATCTCTTTGTAGAAACAACTATGTGATACTAAATTATTTACAAAGGAGAATCAACAACTTATTTAGAAGCTACAAATAGATTTAAATTCAACATGACAATCACTGAGCATGGATGCAAGTTCAATCTCTTTTCATTTTAGCAGGTTGAAACATGCCCAAGGGAGACTATCCAATCTTATGGATAATGATGGTAGAATAATGGTGAAATTGATTTCAATTCAAACAATGTTGATACCTCATTTGGAGGTTATGCAGAAAGAGGTGAAAGTGACAAAGAAACTAGCACAGATAGATCCACCACTCAACATTGCAGAGAGTCTGATTGATCTAGGTGCCGAACTAGAAATAAAGTTTCAAGTTTTGGAATCTGTAAGGAAAAGTTGGGATAACACATTAGATATGATACTACAGATCAATAAACCATTTTTGGATATGTATGGTTTGACCCCAGCGACCCCAACATAGCAAATTGACAAGCGTGACAAAAACAAGGGGGAAATGTCATAAGATTCAATAGGGGAAAATGTAAGTATGTATGTACGTATGTTGTATAGGAAGTGAAGTATTTATGGAGAAAGACCGAGTCAAAATCCTAGGGGGAGTTTTGAGTTCTAAATTTCTTTTGAGTAATATTTTTTGTTTTGTAAAGGACTGAAGAGTCATGACAAAGTGTTTTTTCCACTAATGACAAAGGGGGATATTGTTGATCTCCAAGTTTTGTTTTCTATTAGTGTCCCACACTTAGTCATAATCTAGGTAGGTTGGTCGATCATCACTATGACCAAGCCATCCCACTAAGGCCGAGACTGAGCAGTAGTTACTGCCGAGCGAGTCAGAGGTTGTCGAGTACTCAATGGATGTCGAGCAGAATGATTGTTGGCTTACATAGAAGAGTTAGTGTCGAGTGAAAACATATAGTTATGCCGAGTGAGATAGTATTGACTGAGCACCAGTGTTTGGTTATGCTGAGTAAAACCATTTTTGTATGTGTTTGGAATGGCACAAACACCAAGGTAAACCATTTTGGCCAACTTCTATGGAGGATTTAATGATCATGCAAAGATATTTAATGCATTAATTGCCGGTTATTTTTATGATCATGGATCCCTATGCAAGTCATGCAACCAATCAAAATTAGGGATGTCTAAGTGACAGGAGATGATGGATCTAGATCGTTGATCTTGATCTAGATGATCTATATATGGTATGCTTCAAACCCTAATACGTGTGTGTTAGAAATTATATGTTTGGATGCGGATGTGAAGAGAAGAGATTAGGAGTATATGCATGTTTTTCATATCTAAAGCATTGACTAGACAAAGTGACCGAGCATAGAAGTGAAGAGAAGATCATAGATAAATCAGATTGAGAGATCCGTTAAGAGTTGGAAAGAGGAGATCCATTATGAGCATTTGTAGTGCAGACCGAAGGATCATGTATTGATACATTCTAACAGGTGAATTAGGGTAAATCTCTTAATAGAGTGGTCCTAACAGGCCTTTGTACATCTCTTAACCAAGTGCTTACTTTGTTGTAAGTTTAAATCCTTTAACAAGGTAGATTGTATAAGTTTGAAATCTCTTAACAAGACAGACCCCTCATAGGGTAGATCATTAGAAGTGATAAAAAATTTGTAGCCCTAACATGAATACTTTATTACTGTAGTAGTGAAGATTTGTGGGTGTCATCCCCACCCCAGTTTTACCTTCAAGGGTTTTTGGGTTATCAAAATATTTGTGTTATGTGTTCATAATTAGATGTTAAATCTTTATAGCATTTCAGTTTATGTTTATGAATACATGGTTGAATCAGTTTGTTTAGAATTAGTAGACGTTTTATAGATCTGATTCACCCACCTCTTAGTTATTGCTTTCCCATATTAGACTTCCAACAATACACAAATATACATATACATATACATATACATATACTTCTACATGTACATGTACACATACATATACACACACATACATATACATATACATATACATATACATATACATATACATATACATATACATATACATATACATATACATATACATATACACATACACATACATATACACATACATATACACATACATATACATATACATATACATATACATATACATATACATATACATATACATATACATATACATATACATATACATATACATATACATATACATACAATTTGTAAACACCCTCATTCTCTATCACGTTCACTATAATTCTCTACATAAATGTACTCTATGAAATTGTATTATAGTATTATGTACTAAGTTGCATCCACATCCATTAATGAATAATTCATTGTGGTCAACTATGTCTTAAGGTTTGCAACAAATGTAGTAATTAGGTTTTGAAATTTTCTTTGCTTAATTTGAAGTTTATTTTTATGTTTTTAATTTTGTTACATTTATTTTGGAAAATCTAATGTAAACATGCTAACCCACTAACTAATTGAGTTATGTGCAAGTTTCTAGTGTTTCTTTTTTCTGGTAGGTCCTTTGTATTTTTAGGTGGTTTTAGAGATCAACATTTTTTGAGAGCCTTCTAGTGTAAAAAAATGTCATATTTGTGTTTGAAAGGGTTGAGAAACATATTTTGATCCAGATAACTATTATTAGTGAAGTTTACACCCTTGTTAAGCTCTCAACTCAACAACTTGGTGAAACATGAGACCATTCCTAAGTTGTGGGTAACTTGTAGTAGAAATGAACCCTTAGAGAGGGTTGGTTCTCTTTGAGCTCACCTAATATTACTTGTGATAGTTTCACATACTATGAAAAGAGATATAAATGATTACTTGAAATTAACTCAAGACTAATAAGATCATGCACCAAAACAGTTTCCAAATCTACGCTACTATTTTACACACATAATATGATAAACTTCTCCAACCATAACATACACAACCCAAAATTTTAGATAGCTTTACAAAAGTGTTTTATAACTAGCTAGGCAATATAATAAGGACAATGTTTATAAGGAGATGGAAAATTTGTCACAACTTAAACTCTATCCCTAGCTGGTTAACTCAAGGCATAATTTGCAAACATACACATCTTTCCGCACAAAGGCAATGAAGATGAGACATCAATCAAGGAGAAAATACACAATCAAAATATCACATCGATTAAATGAGCTTGTCCAATGAATCAATTCAAAGAAGGTAAATGCTTAATCTCATTGATCAAAATGTGTATACAATTCAGCTATAAAGAATAAAAAATGAGTATCTTTATTATTACAAGGTTAGAAGAAAGTGATTTTGAGATTACATTCCTAGTTAAAACAACAAGAACTAACTAGAAAAAAAAAGCCTAATGCTTTGATTTATATAGTGCAATATCTTGCTACAACAAAGGAACATGCGCTTGAGAAAGAAAGAAAAGTGTTACATTATTTGAACTTGGTAAAAAATCCTATTTGGACATCCAGTTTCCCTAAAAGTGTACCAAAATGGTGGAAGAATGAAGAAAAGTCTTCTACTTTGATCCATCGTTTGATTTTTTTCCCTCAATCAGCTTCTAGATGCTCTCACCTAGATCAAGATAAGTAAAAAATGCTTCCTCAAACTCTTGAACCATTTAAACAAGTCACCAACCTATCCTACATTCTCTCCACATGTTCAAAAAATACCCTTTTCTCCCTCAACTCTTGCAACTTCCATTTTCACTATCATGCCTGCCATGTGTAAAAATGTTTAAAACCTCACTTATCCTTCCTAAAAACGTGTAGGAGAAGTTGTAGGACAGTTCTGGACATATGTGCTACCCATTTGACTTTCTTTTTCCTTCTATCATTAACTTTTGGTGTAGTGAATTTCTATCCCGTTATCTTCATATATAACCATTTGACCGTCTTTTGTTAATCTCTTACTTTTATCTTTATGGAAAATTCCCATTGTACTACCATTCTAATACACCTTTCACTATCATGTATTTCATGCTAAAATTTTCATGCATAGTTCACTATGATTGGTATTTACTTTAATGTTATTCATATTTTTATCATTAATAAATATGATATTGGCACTAAAATTCACACTTCATGTATGCAATATCATATTCACACTTTAACCACAATTCATGTTTCTTTATCTGTCAAAAAACAATCGCCATAATGCCTTGGATCTACTTGGGGTTTCATGACCTATCAAGAATAGAAGTGTTCTCCTCGCAATGCAGCCAATTCCTATTCCAATATCCCTTGCCTCATTTAATGGGTCAAGAAGAAAATTATTTTTCTATTCATCTAATAAGCAATCAAGAACCTCTTCCAAGGGAGTAGGGGTTTATGGATAATACAATCTCTCCCTTCCTCATCCAATTTGGAATTCATATTAATAGGACTAGGGGTGTAAGGCTCAATTTATTCTTTGAAATAGAGTCTTCTTTGATGTTCATCTTTGTACATTGCCTTATCTTGAATAACACGTGGGACCAATTAGAGGATAGGTATCCACCAATATTGACATTAAACTCTCTAGATATGCATATAACAAAGAAGATAGAGAGATCCATGATTGATATATCTGTTAGAGTAGTCTTAGTTTAGCTAATAATTAATTCATTTAATTATTAGTCTATCTACTCTTTGCTTAAGTTATACTTAGGCAGCTTTCTATTTCTTTAGGGTTTCCCTTTTAGGGTTTCAGTATCC
>MU227121.1:681055-698628 GCA_018584345.1 Thuja plicata | reverse complement strand
TATTGTGCTTCTTCTTTTGAGCATCTCTGAGTTCTGCTTTTTCATTTTTGTGCTTCTACTTTGTATCAGGTCATTTGCATGCAGGTGTATTCGGGTTCTGTGGATTTGCATGTTTCTCAAATCCTACTATATCTTGCAACATAGAGAAGCCAGGGCATGCATTAAGGTTTGATTTTAAATATTTGATGATTCCCTATCTTGATAACAGTTCCATTGAATTGAAGAACCCCCTTATTTACAAGTTTATATGCAATTTCAAGGAGATTAGTGACCTTCTTAAGCATAACAAGGTATGTAGTCCTTATTATAAGGTTTCCAAAAAGTATAATTTATCTCGCATATTTAATTTTATTAATATATTTGTTTTTTTAATTTCTTGTGAATGTAATTTGTTTATATCAAACATTAAGGTATTTGTTTCCCACATGTGAAAAAATAGGAAAATAGAGAAAGTTTATAAAAAATATCTTTTCACTAGGTATTGATATCTTCATTTCAGCACAAAACAAAAAAGTAAATACAAATTTATAATTTTTTTTTATGCTTGATGACATACATCTCTCTCCAAATTAAAATTACTCTAACTTTGAAAATTAACTAAAAAATATATGCAATGAAAAATTACAAAAAAAAATCCACACACTCGATATTGGTGTAAAAAATCTATATTTGAAAATTAGAATTCAATTCTTTCTATAAGAAATATTATGCATGATGACATAAATGTCACTTTTGAAAAATGTTGATTACTTTTTAAAAAAGCTATTAAAAGTTACATAAAAATATCTCTTGTTTATTTCTAATTTTTATTAAAAAATATATATAGAATGTACACAAAAAATCTCACAAATCAGTAGTTTGCTTCATTTTGAAATTCTTAATAGTTTAATTGCTATAAGTGTTTGAAACTGAAGATCTAGTGCCAAATGTTGATTTGAATGTCAAGTTTGGCCAAAAGTGTAACCCATCATTGTGGGATCACCAAGGGAAGAAATACTTTAGAAAATTGAAAGTATGGTGATGCACCAAGATTAGAACATATATATCTTCCTTCTTAATATTACATATACCATTAATGAGGCTACTTAGTAACATACACATTCTTAAATTCACCATATTGTCACATGAATATTTTATAGAGAGGTTTTGAGTCTTCATAACTTTAGAAGGAAAGAGGTTTTTTACACAACTGAAAAGTTGCTCAAAATAGTAACACGGTCTATAAATTACACTAAATATGCAAGTTTTCTGTTTGAAGGTGCTGAGATACGAGACATGCTACAATGATTTATGCTCGAACCACAAGATAATACATCAACCACCAATTATGCTCATAGCTAAATAGATTCAAATGAATAGAGAGAACACAAGGAATAACAAAATTCATTGGTCAAGAGGCATAAACCAAGTTACAAAAATAGAAATGTGTACATTTTCATAAGGATCTACCAAGAATTGGAATAACCCCTTTGAATAAGACATAGTTCTTGACCTTATATACAGTTTTGGATGCCCCCCAAAAAAAGAAATACACGTAAAAAGGGAAAAACCTACTCTACACCAACATCAAGAAAATAGATGAATGGACACCATTCAATCACCTAAGAAACTGAGGGGGTCTAAAAAGACATCTAAAACACTGGCACATCATAACATTAATGATATTTTTTGAGCTTGAATATAAAAAGGAACAATTGCCTACAAAAATGTTGATCTATAAATGGGCATTAGAAAAATAAGGAAACTGCAACAATAAATGACCATGGGATGCCATCTCCACCTTGGATCTACTATAAAATTCATTTTAGACATCTATTATAGTTCCAAGTCTCAAAATCTAACAATTGAAGGGGTTCGTTGAGCATTTATGGTGTTCCTACATCAAAACATACCATATCGAGCCTTTGTGAGAGTCAGAGGTCGAGATTATGACTTATTAATTTCTAAGGAAGGGAGTAGGGAAAAAAAGGAACCCTTGAGGGCCAAGGGTTGATGAGGAAGGTTTAATGAAAGGGTATGTGCAAGATCATGGTATACCAAGCTATGGCCTTAAGTGACAATGAAAAATGAGAAAACCAGGGTTAGTCAACTTGACGTAAAATGTTGAACATCTTATCAACCTTATGTGAAAAATTTGTAAGATAGAATCTATAGGAAATTGAATTTAGTTTCTAAACTACTAGCCCTTTTCTGAAAAAGCCTTAAGAAAGATCAATGTTCCCTCTCCTACGCATGATGATATAACTTCTATATTGGAGTGCATGAACACAACTAATAATAAGGCTCAAATTATTTTTTCTCAAGATGAGTTGCCTTCCAAAAAAATTCAAGATCAACATGATGCTCTTATGGTTTCTGTCCTTATCAATGGTAATCTTATTCAAAGAACTCTAATCAATAATGGATCTAGCCTTAATGTTTGCAACATTGATTTTTTGCATAAGATTAATGTGGATACTTCGTCGATTTAACCTAAATCTATTAATATTAATGGATTTGACAATGTTGCTAAGGAATCTTTAGGTATTATCACCTTACCCATTAAGGTATGTCCTTTTATTTTACCTACACATGTTCATGTCATGCCCAGTGCTCTTAATTACAATATTCTCTTATGGCCCGACCATGGTTATATTATATGCACGTTGTTCCTTCAAATCTCCATTGCAAAGTGAAGTTCATATATAGAAACATGATGTATACTCTTATGGATGATGACAAATCACAAAGTTTCTTAAAAACTGAACATGATTTTCAATTCATTCCTACACCATTTCAACAAGGCGTATTTCTTCCCATAAAAGTGCCCTTTTAGGAGATGATTGGGGGCCATTAAAATTTATGCCATCCTTTATGTAGATTGCAAGAATCCTAGGTTCAAATTCCCTAGTGTTTCATTTGTTAAATCTAATTCTCTAATAATATCCAATATGGTGTGCAAGAAAGCTTTGCGACTCATACTTCTTCTATACCAACCTTTAATCAAGAGATCATTTTTTACTAACCTTCTTCATACTAAGTTGATTAATCAACCTAAATTAAAGAAGACGCATAACCCACACCTTATGAATCTTCCTTTTTTCATGTACCATCGATATCATGATCACTCTACTAACGAATGTCAAGATTTGCATTACAAAATTCAAACACTTAATGATTTTGACATAATTCATATAACACCTAAGAATGTTTTGTTTTTCAATTATGATTACTTTGAATAACATTTAAGATCCTATTATGTTGCTCCAAATTATGTGATATTGTAAGTCTCTATATTGGGGGCTGCTTGTCATTGACAATGGTGCAATTTTAGGTGCAATCATACTTTGTCAGCAACATAATAGTCATCCTCATCCTTATCTTTGTTGCCACACTTGGGGGGAAAGGGTATTCTCTCAATATCTCTAAGGATCATTTTTCCCCTGGTTAAGTGGTATTTGTTTACCATGTGATCTCTTTGCTTACATAGAATTGTTGGATTTACTTCGAGATACCCTCTTATGAAAGAGATGTGTATCCCTGATCACCACTTCTTTGTTGGAAATTGTACATACACATAAATAGATCCCTTATCTTAGGGGCTAAAAGTGAATCCTAATTCATTAAGAATCCCTTTACCTAGCAATGGGGAAGGTGTGAATTCTTATTCTCTTTTCCCTCTTTTGGTCAATGATATTGTCTCATTCTTTCAACATCCTTCAAAAGGATCCCTTTAAACTTGTTGCATGATATCTCTTCGCATTTGTCCCTTCCTTGACCTCATAGGAGATGCGACTTCTTTCGCTTGTACTGGGTGTTTCATAGATGGTATCTCATTAGTGCTAAATGTGTTTATCCTTTTACTTATTCTTCCTTAAGATGTCAATATAGTATTATATTGTCATCTTAAGGGGGGGGGGGGGGGGGGTGCATATATGGCCTCCTTTTGGAAAACATTTTTATTTCTTCAAGCATCTCAGGTAGAGTACACTAGCATAATACAATTTGTGAGGGACAAATAACTAGCATGATCCATAGTGAGGAAACACCTTACTGGGATAGCGATTGTGCCCCCCCTCTCTCTCTCTCTTTTCTTCTCTTCTCTCTCTCTTTTGAGTGATGCCTCTCTTATCTTGGTTTTTGATTTGATGCAGACTTAGGTAACATTGGGGCTTGGTGTTTCTTTGTCTCCTTGACCTTGATAGGGCCATTCATATGCATTGATCTACTTTACTGTTAGCATGATCTTGTCTCATACTCCCTCTAAAGTGGGGGATAAATGTACCATCCTAAAAACTTAGCACCCATTGTTGGTTTCTCTAATCAAGACCTATAACCCCTCTTTGGTGATTTCGTGGTCTTTTAACCTATTTTTCTCGATCCCAACAACCTGTAATTCAAACTGGGGACTCTATTTGTCATCCCAACACCTTAGTTCCATTTTGGGAACATTTTTCAAGGTACATGGCATTTTAAATGTTATGCACCTAGGTTCAAAATATTTTAGGCGTTCTACGCCCTTGAAAATTGTACCAAATTGGGCCCGGGGCCCAATATCAGGGTTTTGCATTATTTTCTTCTTCTGTGGTAAGCTTGGATTAGTTTTGAATCCCAAAATGAGGGGAAAAGAATATAAACCCTATATTGTTTGGATAATGGAAAGGGTGTGTACTGAGAGGGGAGGGGTGAATCAGTACCCTAAAAAACTTTTTAATCAATTCTTTGTAACCATTATTCTGTATTAACCCGACTGAGTAGATTGCATACACCAAACATATAGTATCACTGCTGAAATGTAAATGCATGTAAAGTAAATAATACACATACATGAAATTAAGTACTCATGACACTAATATTTTGGTATCACAGAAAACCCTTGTTAGAAGGTAAAAACTATGGTGGGGATGAGACCCACAAAACTTCACTATTGCAGTAAATAAAGTAGCCTGTTAAAGCTTAATAAGAATGATCACTTCTGATGATCTTACCCTGTTAGGAGTAATAATGAGATCGATTAGATCTACCTCGTGTGAGGATTTTGTAACACAAGTTATGTGTGCACTCAGTTAAGAGATTTATAAAAAGACGGTTAAGTCTACCCTGTTAAGAGATTTAGGGTTCTATTACAATTGTTAGAGAGTAAGAGAAGTTTGATCTGAAATATATACAATCTCAATATTGCTGATGCAGATCCATTAAGTACATTCAAAACATATCACCTCATTGTGAATGATAATACCTTTTGCTCTGTTATGCTCGGTAGCCTTACTTCTGTTTTGAAAACTAATTGCTGCATTGTAGTCTCTGTCCTTAAAATCCCTTGTCTGATCTCTGATATCTGTAGTATGGTGGCTACTTGATCATTTCTTGATCAACACACATTAAAAAATTGTCATCTATACATTTATATATCAAACTTTATGACCTAATTAGGGTTTCACAATTACATCCCTAACCTAAGATCAACGGTGTACATAATTTACCTTGATCATCTAACATAGGAGATATAAACAATCAATGCTATAAATCCATTATTAATGCTCCCCTCAATCTTGTAAATCGTTATCTAGGTCGGCAAACAAATTGTTACATAAAATAATGTGCCAAAACAAACTTTTATGTGGCCTCTTGTCCACTCGGTTAATGTTGTCTCTCGGTGCTCGGTGTAGTCTGTGTATCTTGGTTATACTGTGTAGCTCGGTATTGCCTAATGCTCGGTAAAGTCTGTCTGTAGTCTGTCTGCTCGGGTATCACTATACTCGGTTAACTCTATGTGCGATCAATTCTCCTGATTAACGCTATACTTCGGTGAATATACCAACTGTCCTATTTGTGACTCTGTTACCGATTGTCCATGTTGCAAAGTGCTTGAATACTATGAAAAATTCAATGCTTAATTGGAGTAGCATTCTCCCCCTTTGGCATTGGTATAAAAAAATTATTACTATACATACTATACATGATGAATCCCCCTTTGTACATGCTCGGTATATGTAAATGAACTCATCCTGATTATAGTATCCCCCTTTACTATACTTATATACATATATTTCCCCCTTTTTAAAAAATAATGACAAAAGGAGTATAACTTACAATTTTTCAAATATGTTAGGATGGGAATTCGTAAGAGTTTCTAGTAGCTTCTCCCATTCCTCTTTTAAATGCTCAAGGGTTAATTGCTCTAGGTTGATCTGAGCATGCATATCATATACGCTGTTGGTTACTAACAATTCTGGGGTGGCAACCAAATTGTTTGCCAATGTCACATATTTTTTCATCATCACCAAATGCGGTAGTAACATTGCCTATAGCTCAGTTAATTGTTCTCTGATTTTCTCCTCTTCTTTCTTCAATTCTAGTCTCAACCGCTTGGTTTGGAGAACTTTGTTGTAATGCATCTGCAATGCATGTTGCTAGGTTGATAGACTGATTGCACGATACTTTAGATCTTGATCTATTTTCTTTATCTTTTCACTAATCTTGGTAGTGAAGTGATCTAGAGTGCATAACTTCCGTAGAATTGTAATGGATTCAGATATAATAGTTTCTAAACCACTTACAAATTCAGACATAGTTAACTTATTGACTGCCACTGCTTGGGTGATCTTCTTTGTGACTTTGTATTGTATCTTCTTGTCTACTCTTTCTTCTAATTTCTGCTCGGCATCAACGTCAAGTTTGTTAATGGCCTCGATAAGAAGTGCAAGTTGATTAGTGATGGGCTTCATTTCATTGATAGCTAAGTTAGGAGAATTTTTTTGTAGAATCTCCTTGGCAACTTCTAGTACTTGTGCATTTTTATGTTCTGCCTTAATTTATCTCGTGCTGCTTTCCTAGTGCACAATTCACCACATTTCTTCAATGTTTCTAGATCGAGTGTTCTTGGATCCCATGTTAGAATCTCTATGATTTCATCTAAAGTTACTGCGTCTTTGCTTCCTTTCTTCTTCTTCTTTTTCTTTCCTTGAACACAGGATGAAGGAGATAAAGTTAATGCTAATTGAGCCTTGTGCTCAGTTTTAGGCTTGGCTTGCTCAGTACTTGGTGTGATGACTTGGTTAGGTGACTCGGTAACTAAATTTGTATCTGTAGTAGAAGTATCTACTGTATTATCAGTGTTATCTTTATTACCTTCACCTTTTGTTACTGCATCAATTGTATCTTTTGGTGCATCACCTTGGGTTGTCCCACCACTATGCTCGGTCTATGTACCTTTCTTATCACCCTTATCTTCAGTTGTATCGATGGCCTACTCAGGTGTCTTTTGTTGTGCTTCACTTTCAATCTCAATTACTTTTACCAACATAGGTAACTGGCTTGGTACATTTTCTTAGGAAACCTCTGTTGTGTCTTTCTCATTCATGGTCTCGTTTGCTCGGACTATCTCATCTTCCTTAGCTTTATCATCAGGATCACCTTCAGCGATGTCACTTACTATGATCTCTAGGTGACTCATGTTAGTCAATAGTTGAGGAATTCTATCTAATACATTGTTAACATCTGAATCATCAATGTCTATTGGTTCTATGCTCGGTCGATCTTCCTCGATGTCGACTTTGGATGCAATGTCTATTTCTTCCTCGGTATCCTAGATTTCCTTAGGTGGATTCAATATTTTAGTCTATATTTGTGTGCTCTCAATATCTACTTCCTTTATATTTCCTTGTAGAATATTAAATGCTTGTGTCTTCTTAGGAAATTGTTTGGCATACTACTTCATTATATCATTTATCTACTCAACCGTGTAATCGACTTTAATAAGAGTGAGAGCTGCTTCTCTCATCTGTTTCTTGGTTTGAAGTGCATAGGACCAACGTGCTGATATCTTATCATACAACTTGGAAGGAAGATAGGTAGAAAATTCAATTGGAACATTTTTAGAGTTGATCATCATGCCTATAATTGCTTCTTCGAGTTTGTCCTTATTCTCAATAGTCAGATTAGAATATGCATGTATCTTTTGATGTCCTAGTTGTCCGGTTGTAATGATTGCTTCTGCAATTTCATCAATAGTCTGAGGTATCTTATTCTATACAACCTTGAATTGATCTAGATTGTCATCAGAATCATCCTTGTCATCTTTGTTCCTTACATATCTCTTCCTTTGCCTCGGTGCACAATTCTCGATAGTACCCTTCTATTTTCTTGTTTGGTAAGTGAGCTTTGGTGAGGGTCTTGTTATTTTTTCTATACCTTTCTTCAAAAGTGGTGAATCCATAGTCACTGATTGTGATTTGGTCTATGATGGAGAATCATTCTTTATGCTTTTTCCCCTTTTGGCCTTAGGTGCCTTGTCTTGTGCTTCATCTGATTCGGTGGCATCAACATCATGCTCAAGTTCATCATCTTAACCAACTGAAGTCTGCTCCTCAGTTTCATCAATAGAATTGTCTAATTCTATGATTGTAAATTTTCTCTTCAAAGTCTTCACAATTTTAGTGTTTTTCCTGCTCCTCTTTTGAACTTGTAGACCAATAGTGATTTAGGTCTGGGCTTCATCAAATGTGCCAAATCTCATGGAAGATCTATCAACAAGCTCATTCAACAAATTTTCAATAGCTTCAGAGGCAATATCAATATCTAACTCATAATCTAACGGAGGTAGCCATGATGTTCTCGGTTGTGCTACCTTGAATAGAGTTGTATCGGTGTCAACTACAAAACATATTTCATCTTTGTATTTTTCCACTAATTGATGAGGTATTCTAGATCTCTTTTCCATCCTTTCTTTGAACTTAGAGAAATATTCATTCATAACTAGTTCAAATTTCTTCCCTAGACTTGTAATGAAGTCATTGATTTGCATTGTAATTGGTCGGTTTGACTTCCACTTTACTTTACCGACGGATGAAAAGAAGTTCTGTAAGTAGAGAAATGTACATAGTAGTAGTGAACCAAAATTACATATGTTTGTTCTTGCTGATCTGATGGTCTTCATGTTTTCTTCAAATTGCCTTTGCAACAGCTCGGCTAGGTCATATTGTACTCCTTCATTTACAATTTTGTATGCTATGTCAACAACTTTGCAAGCAATTTTGTTAAGTCTACTAGATTGGAATTTCTTGTAGCCAATGACATAAGCTCCGAATCTCAGTTCAAGATCACCAATGCAATTGATCTTCAGACCTCTACCGTCCCATTCGGCTCCTGTTAGCTTTTCTATTTTGGTTCTCAGAGGATGCCTTAGGGATTTTGATTTATCACATATGGATACCCTGTCATGGCGTGAATAACATCCTTTTTTATCTTCTTGGGCTCATCCATCCATAGCTTTCCATCATGTAAATGGCTCAGAACAATGCATATCTACTCGGTCTTGAATACATTCAGGAAATTTAGGGTATTGGTTAACCCTTTAACCTCCAAATGTTTCTTCTTTCAGTTTCCCATCTGTGCAAAGTGATTGATAAGTGGAATTAAGTTCAAAGTCTCTAATTCCACCTATTTACAGTGAATGTAGGCACACATGACTTGGACTACCAAAACCCTAGGTGAGATAGATGAAAATGTGCCTTTGTTGTCTGGTTCGGCTGCAACCTGCGGGTGGATCTTATAGTTGGGATCAGTGCAAGTGGAGTTCTTCACCAAAACAATCTTTTTATCCTTCTCCATATTTACTTTCATGGTTTGAGATGTAGATGCCATGATTTCTGGTTTACGGCTTGCACGAACATTGTTTGAATAAATCGGTAGTAGCAGAATGCATACTGACTAACCTCTTTGTGCTTGGAATGTGCTTAAATATCTGTAGAATGCTAAAAAATGCTTTGCTGCAACTTTTCTCTTGTTTCTCTATTCTGCTCTGTGATTACGGTGTGAAAAAATGAGTTTACGTTGATCAAATTTATAGAAAATGACTTAGGGTAGTGTAATAAATGCTCTTCACCAATCACTCGGTGAACAAACATTATGCTTGGTTAACACTAACAATACTTCAACTCTGTGAATGTAACAAATGCTCGGTTTCCATAGCAACTCGGTTGTCTCTTCACATATTTACCAACTGACAGTTCTAACTTGGTACATATTAACCGACTCAACTAGATCATACTTAATAAAAAACATAATACCATAGTGCATCTCAATTCATGCTAATTTGGCATTTTTGCAATGATAATAGGAATTGATGTAAGATATAGATTTTGCAAAACATAGTTCCTTACTTGCTTATATTGCGCTCTTGGAGACAGTGGAGCCACCTAATCCATTGGATGATGTGTCACCAACTATTGTGCTTGGTCCTGCATTATCATTTGATGCTCTCCTCCACATTTGATTTCTGATCCTTACAATTTCATCAATTGTATTGCCATTTCCATAAGTGTTTATTCGGTCTGCACAATCTTTGCTTAAGTGACTGAATTTGTGACAGTGAGAACATGCCATAGCAGAGTTTGACCAATTCCTCAACTTGGTTTGCTATTATCTCATATAATTTTCTGCTATATGTCCATATTTACCACATGCCATATAACTACTCCAAGTATCATAATCCCATGCATAAGCATTACCTTGTCTTCTTGGTTGATTTACCTTTTCTTGTCATTTAGGATTCCAGATTTTCTTTGTGTCCTTCCTGCATGTTTGTGATGTATGACCATGCATGTTGCAAATGTGACAGTATCTTTCTATGTATATTTCTTTTGTAGTTTGTTCAACTTGGATCTACACTCATGTGCACGATGTCCATGTTTATTACAGTTATAAAAAATACCGTTAAATTTAGGAGGGTTTCTAGGAATACCTTTTGCTTTGCTTCTGCAAACATTTGATGTGTGGCCTGGTTTTCCATGATGATGGCAAGATGGATTATTAGGCTTCGGGATTGAGTATACATTCCTTTGTTCAACTTGATTTGATGATTCTCCTTGCTCGGTATACCCTAATATGGTATTGTTGTTCAATCTTCTTTGATAGTTTAGAAATTCATCCATTCTCTTAGTGCTTTCTTCAGATATCTTAATCACTTTATTATGTTGATGTAAAATCTTCAATTCATTTCTCAGTTTTTCATTTTCTTCTTTCAATACACCAATATCTTCTATTCTTCTTGCAAGTTCAGTATTCACTCGGTTTGCTTCATGATTCATAGCAACCACTTGATTGGTGATCTCAAAGTAATGTTCAGTAAGTCTCAATATCTCAGATTCTTTTTCTTGTAACTTTTCAGTCATCTGTCTTCGGTCATCAATAGCCATATTTCTATCTTGTTTAGCTTTTTTTGCATCATTCAAGACTTCAACCATTCTAACCATTTGTGTATCTTGACCGATCTATAGTGCTTTCACTTGTTCAGTAAGTTGTTGATTTCTCTCAGATAGCTTTGATATGATTCCTTCAGATGCATCAGTTATGCTACTAGATTCAGATCCAGATGAGTCAAATGGGTCATTAATCTCTTCTTCATGATAATCAATCTCACGACAGCGAAGTGCCACGTCCTTTCTCTTAATCAACATCTCCCTAAGTTTCTCTTTGGCTTCCTTGTATAGTTCGACATAGATATGCAACTGTAACTTCTGATTTTCAATAGTTTTATGAAGTGTATACATTTTCATTGTAAGATATTTTCTCTTCAGTGATTAAACCTTCAAAACAAGAGAACTAGATCTGATACCAATTGTTGGGATAATGGAAAGGGTGTGTACTGAGAGGGGAGGGGTGAATCAGTACCCTAAAAAACTTTTTAATCAATTCTTTGTAACCATTGTTTTGTATTAACTAACTGAGTAGATTGTATACACCAAACATATAGTATCACTGCTGAAATGTAAATGCATGTAAAGTAAATAATACGCATACATAAAATTAAGAACTCATGACACTAATATTTTGGTATTGCAGAAAACCCCTGTTAGAAGGTAAAAACTGCGGTGGGGATGATACCCAAAAAACTTCACTATTGCAGTAAATAAAGTAGACTATTAAAGCTTACAAAGAATGATAACTTCTGATGATCTTACCCTATTAGGAGTAACAATGAGATTGATTAGATCTACCTTGTGTTATGATTTTGCAACACAAGTTATGTGTGCACTCGGTTAAGAGATTTACAAAAAGATGGTTAAGTCTACTTTGTTAAGAGATTTAGGGGTCCATTACAATTGTTAGAGAGTAACAGAAGTTTGATCCTGAAACATATACAATCTCAATATTGCTGATACAGATTCATTAAGTACATTCAAAACATATCACCTCATTGTGAATGATAATACCTTCTGCTCTGTTCTGCTCGGTAGCCTTGCTTCTGTTCTAAAAACTGATTGCTGCAATGTAGTCTTTGTCCTTAAAATCCCTTGTCTGATCTCTGATGTATGTAGTATGGCGGCTACTTGATCATTTCTTGATCAACATACATTACAAAATTGACATCTATACATTTATATATCAAACTTTATGACCTAATTAGGGTTTCACAATTACATCCCTAACCTAAGATCAACGGTGTATGTAATTTACCTTGATCATCTAACATAGGAGATATAAACAATTAATGCTGTAAATCCATAATTAGTGCTCTCCTTGATCTTGTAAACCGTTATCTAGGTCGGCAAAAAAGTTGTTAAATAAAATAATGAGCCAAAACAAAATTTTATGTGGCCTCTGTTCCACTCGATGCTCGGTGTAGTCTGTGTATCTTGGTTATACTGTTGTTCGGTTATACTATGTAGCTTGGTATTGTCTACTGCTCGGTAAAGTCTGTCTACATTCTGTCTGCTCGGGTATCACTGTACTCTGTTAACTCTGGGCATGATCAGTGTTCTCGGTTAACTCTGCACTTTGGTGAATATACCAATTGTCCTATTTGTGACTCTGTTACCAATTTTCCATGTTGAGTGCTTGAATACTAATGACAACTTCAATGCTTAATTGGAGTAACATATATCTCTCCTCATTTTGCATCCATCAATAGTATGCAATCAATTACAAGGAAATAATTGTAATCCAAGAGCAATTAAGTCTTAAAGCATTCAAGAAGTAATCAAGATCTCAAGCCAAGGCCATTCAAGATCTCATCCATTCTTCTTCTTCCTCATCAATATACTCAGGCTAGTATATACATTCATAGATTTAATAAATTGGAAAAGCTAAAGACTTCCAAACAACAACAACAACAAAGTCTCAATTTGCCAAAGTCTCAGTCTTCTCACAACTTCACGTTCTATTTTCTAACAACATACTTGGGCATATCTTTGATTATAAGTTTAAAAAAATAATTTTTTGGTACTAAACAATTTTTCTCAGCGTGGATACTCGGAAATCTACCAATTCTTCTATCTCTGAAAATTTGATTAATGAAAAGAGAACTTGTTGTGCTAGAAATGAATTTTTAGATTAATTATTAATAAATATTGATCACTCGAGCAAAACAATGAAACCTTGCAAACCCTGCAAATATCAAAATACTCAGGCTAGTATATACACAACCTTTCAAAGTGCAAACCCAGCATTGAAAAAACCACTCACACAACAACGAACTAGGTCAATAGAGAATAAATAATTTTTCATGAGATAATGAAATAATAGAATGCCTTAGGCTTAGTTAAGTCGAGGCAAATAACAAGATGAATGCATATTTTAATAATATTTAAATTTTTTAGGGTTGCATTAAGGTTCACACACGATTAAAAAATTTGCAAATATTTAATAAATTATTATTTTTCGCCTACTGTTGTTGAAAATGATTGATAGTCCCTGGAATGGTTGGGGACATTTTTGGCCGTCCCTAGACATCCCGGGGACGGTCAAAGGTTTCCAAAAATTATGTTGACCATTTCCAAGTTTCCAGGACAGTTTCTAATTTTTTTGCATGACCGGGGATGAATTGGAAATGTTTCCGACTGCCCCCAAGTCCCCGAAACGGTTTTCATTTCTGATACTTGGGCATTTAGGGTGGAAACATTTTTTTGGGTGACGTTGGTATTTTTCCCAAACCTATCGCAATGAGAGACAAACCTGACAAAGATGGTGCCCATGGTGATCACATCGTTCTTGCTTCTATTTATTTTTGTTGATGGGCATTAATGTGTTCAAAGCCATGATGAAAACAATACTACTAGAAACCCCAATTATACTGGAGCTTTTTGTTCGCTAAACCTGGTTTACTCATATATCAAACTTGTTCATTTCAAAACCAACTAGAGCATTCTGGAAGCAATTCCTGCTCAATCACGGAAGCCATAAGCCATTCCTGCTACATATTCTTGATAACAAGCATAATAATTCTCCCAACCAACCACTATAATCACATTTTCTGATGTAGTTGTGCAACTTAATTGACTTCTGGAAATTTGTAGGTTCATAGTTTTTTAGCGTGTGGTACAAGCCAGTGGGCAAAACCAACTATGGACCTGAACATGGTTTATGGATGACCGATTTCCATTTTCATAGATGAATACTGAAGGTTTAGTGGTTTTAATGTGTGAGACATGTTTTAAGGCATGAGACAAGTTTTCCTTGCAGTCAGACACGAGTGACCTCATAGGGAAAGCCTATCAGCTAAATTAGAACACAGACCTTGAACTGAATGAAACAAAGACATTGAGGTTTAGGGTTTAAGGGGTTTTAGACATCAAAAGCAAGGTTTATGCATATAAACCCTAAACAAAGTGTTTTTGGCTTATACCAATGTTAGCTTTTGATGATTTTTTTAAAGTGCTTCATACATCAAGAGAGATTCAATGCCATCTGGGCTATAGAATTCATCAAGGTTGTGGAGTATCACCCATAAATTGTCAAATAGAAGAATGGAACCTATGAATTCTCTATCATCATTAAAAATAATGGATAATAATTAGGGCTATGACAAAATGCATTTTTTTTTTATGGGTCTCTTGTATTATGGGCATTGTCTTATATGATCTATTCATTGCAAATAATAATTCCCAATATAATTATGCATTTCAGTGGAGATAGAATCTATGAATTCTCTATCATCAATAAAAACAATAGATAATGGTTGCGACTATGACTAAATACTAGACCATTATTTTTTTATGGGTCTCTTGTATTATAGACATTGTGTATATGATCTATTGATAATTGTGTGGTGTTTAAAAAGTTATTTTTATCTTTATATTTTTGAAAGAGATTTGGGTAATCTCTATAATCCTTTTGTGCTTAGGTTGTCATTAAGTTGGAGAGTTTTAGTTAAAAAAATCTAGAATGATGATAAAAATTTATATTATCTCTATCTACCCTCTATCATAGCTAAGCATTAATTATTCCTATTCTTTTTTTTTTTTTTCTATTTTTTTGAAAAATACAATAAATATTATATACTTATATATTATTTTTAATAATTACATTTGTAAACGTTAGTATAATAAATTTTGATATCTTTCTATTTAAAAGATGAAATTTTTTTCTACTAAACATAAATGTATTTTAATTTATATTTATTTTATATTTTCATATTTAAAATGAACTTTAAAAATGACTTTTATAACAATATATATAATTAAAAATAATTATTATTATAACTAAACATTTCACTATTATTTTTTATATCATGTATATAAATGTTTATAATAAATTCTAAATGTTATATAAACTTATAATCACTTTTCAAAATACAATTTAAAATGGCTTAATAAAGTTTTCTATTATTATGTACATAATCCCACTGTTTATGTAATAGTACACATTGTCAACGGCTGGCTTTAAATTATAAATAAATGCCAACTGAAAAACGTGGAAAATAAAATATTTGAGCATCTTAGCTTAATCAAGATTCATTTTAGGTTAATGAAGAATCATCTTATGGATTAAGATTGTACACTAATATAGTATTTTTGAAAAAGTCAGTGGTCAATTTGTAGAAATGTTTGATGTATTCAGTATTTTATATTTGTAAGCAGTGATGTTTTCATATCATGTTAAATTTGTAAGATCCTATTTTATACTATTTTATGAGTATATTTGTAGTCTATTAAACATTTAATATTTATATGAAGTATGGGAAAAATAAGAAATAAATGTTTACATTACATAAATCATTAATTTATCTTAATGAACATTCAATATATATAATGAGTATTATGAATTAGCAAAATTTAACTAAAAAATCACACCATTGAATTCTTGTAGGAATGATAAAATATTTTACAACTAAACCCAAAGATAAAACTTGTTTTGCTCTAAGAAGAGAAAGAAGAAATCAAGTTTCTTTTATAGTCCACGGTATGATACTCAATTTGTATATGGGTATATAGATGACTTATAGTACTATGGGACTACTCCTATTTCTTGGGAGAAAACAACTAGAACTCTATATTTTTTGGGAGTGATGTTTTCATAACATGTCAAATTGTGTGATTTAAATATTTATATTTAACGAGTAATTATTTGTAAAATTATATTTTATGAGTATATTTATACTTTATTTAACACTCAATGCATTTACATTAAGTATGAGAATAATAAGAAATAGACATTCACATTAAGAAAACCATCAATTTACCATAAAATATTTTACTTACAGGTAAGAACACAAAAGAATCCATAAACTGCCTTCTACAAACCTTCAACATTAGAGAACATTGACTTTTTAAACAATTTTTATTTTTTAATTATCATGACATAAGAAAACAAATAAACTCCCAAAGACGAAATTTGTTTTGTTCAAAGGAGGGAATGAAAGAAAAATTAAAAGATTTTTTTATAGTTTACAATGCAGATGAACTACATATCAATATATCTACAAATGACTTATAGTAATATGGTACCACTCCATATTTCTTCATGTCAATAATACCTTAATCAGCATGACACGTAACTAATACACCAATTCTCTATAGATATAGTTATTCATATTATTTAATATTAGAAATAAGCCACACCCCAATAACTAAACTAATTTATTTCTAAGAATCCCATAAACCACAATTGAGATTGGTAGGATTGGAATTTATATCCAAAAATGTTAAAATAGTTAAGAAATTAAGTTATACAGATAGATGCATCTCTTATATGGAATATTTTGAAATGTGGTTGAGTATTTTTAAAATAGCAACTCGCCGGCTAATTAGATTTAACCTGGTATATGAAGCTTAGTAAAGTAGGGTGACGCAACGTTGTGGCATCCTCTTTGTCTTATTTTCTGTCTCTAGATGCCCCTCCAATTTCAAAAGGCCAAAAATTGGGATATAGCATTATAAATAGGAAAATCAATTTGCAATTTAGAAAAACCAAAGTAACTCAGTTTCATTGAATGATGGCATTGATTATAGTGCTAATATGCCTAAGTTTCACAACATCATGGCCAGTTTGGGGGGCACTAGTCCAATACAATTTCACTGTGAGTTTTTATTATCTTTTGCACAATTCTTGTTGTTATCTCCTTCAGTATTACACACACTGTGTGTATATGGATGAGAAGATTGTTATTATCAACTTATATTGGTGTGGAGTGAAAACAGTTTCTTTCTAGACAATTAAGCTGGGTTATATTTATTGGGTTGCAGATTGGAACTATGAAGGTGACTAAACTGTGTAAGGAACAGGAGATTGTGAGTGTGAATGGACAGTTTCCAGGTCCGACTGTATATGCTCGAGAGGGTGACAATGTTGTCATCCATGTGAAGAATCATGCG
>MU227121.1:647437-679645 GCA_018584345.1 Thuja plicata | reverse complement strand
CAAAATGTTGATGCAAAACAAAACTTACACAACAATGTTGATGGTAAACTTTGTTTTGTATCAATGTTTTGGATCACACTCTGATATTCATCCATCATTAGAATAAAGAGTTGAATGATTACAAAATGTGATCCTAAAATCTTTGATGCAAAACAAAACTTACACAACAACTGAGAAAGCCTTGTTTTGTATTGATGTTTCAGATCACACTCTTTCATTTATCTATCATCAGAATAAAGAATTGAAGGATTACAAAATGTGATCCAAAATGTTGATGCAAAACAAAACCTATGCAACAACTGGGTAAGCTTTGTTTTGTATCAAAATTTCGGATCATACTCTGATATTCATCCATCATCGAACAAAGAGTTGAAGGATTACACAATACGATCTCAAATGTTGATGCAAAACAAAACTTACACAACAACTAGATAAATCAGATCACACTCTGATATTCATCTATTATCAGAATAAAGAATTGAAATATTACAAAATGTGATCCAAAACCAAACTTACCCAGTTAAATTTAAGAATAATAATAAAGTGTGAAAATCTGATATCTTATGCAATTGGAGATTGAAAATCTGATGTTTCTTTTTACATTTTATGCAATTGCAGATACTTTCCGTGTTATGGTTGAGAGGGGGAAAACATATCTGCTCCGAATCATCAATGCTGCTCTGAACGAACCATTGTTCTTCAAGATTGCAAAACACAAGCTGACAGTTGTAGCAGTGGACGCTTGCTACACAAAACCATATGAAACCCATGCAATAGTAATATATCCAGGCCAGACTACAGATGTCCTAATCACAGCCGCCAAAAAGAGAGGAGGATCATACTACATGGCTGCACGTGCATACGAAAGTGGAGTTGCCATAATCAACAATTCCACCACAAGAGCAATCTTGGAATACAAGACTAAAAACACAGGTCCCAAAATGCCTCGCCTTCCTGCATTCAATGACACACCTGCTGTCATGAAATTCGCAACAGAGCTCAGAAGCCTGTTCCCATGTGTGCCTCAAACAGTAGACCAAGAAATGCTAATTACAGCTGGGATTGGATTCCAAATCTGCCCACTGGGCACGTGCCAATTGCTCAATGGCTCAAGAGTTGTGGGAGCCTTCAATAACATCTCATTTGTCAAGCCAGATATTGCTCTTCTGCAGGCCCATTTTTTTGGGATCAATGGTGTTTTTACCACAGATTTCCCAGACAATCCCCCTTTGAAGTTCAATTACACTGCCCCAATTCAAAGGCCGGATGTTTTGTTCCCGGGTTCTGGGACCAAGGTGAAAGTTCTTGAATTCAATAGTAATGTGCAGATTGTGTTTCAGGGCACCACTGTTCTTGGCCCGGAAAGTCATCCTGTACACATTCATGGATTTGATTTTTACGTTGTGGGACAAGGATTTGGTAACTATGATCCCCAAATAGATTCTAGAAGTTTCAACTTGGTAGATCCTCCCCTGCGCAACACCATTGGACTTCCTGTGGCTGGGTGGGCAGCCATCAGATTCAAAGCAGACAATCCAGGTAATCCGATATTTACTTGCATTATATAAAGTTTTCACAGTAGGAAATTATTCTGCAGGAAAACCATGGATTTTAAAAAGTTTGCAGGGTAGGAAATCATTCTACAGAAAAACTATGGAGGAGATTTTTTGGGTATTTTGTTAAATATTGTGTATTTTATTTAAATCAAGATTTATTTTTAGTATTATGATGATAATACATCAAAGAGTGTGATCTAAAACATTGATTAAAAACCAATATCCAATCTAATTCAGAAATCTAGAAATACCAATATCCAATTGAATCCAGAAATCTAAAAATAAATCGTATTATAGAATGTTAAAATCTAATATGATTAATTCACTTTTTTTTTTCCAAGACTTCTCAATCCATTTTTATTTAATGTTATGAAACAGGAGTGTGGTTTGTGCATTGCCATTTCGAAGTTCATTCATCATTTGGATTCAACATGGCATTTCTTGTGAAGAATGGACCAAGGAAGTCACAAAAAGTGCATCCTCCTCCTCCTGATCTACCACAGTGCTAAATCCACTTTTCTTCATTTTCTAAATAACATAGAAGTGGAGGAATCTTTTCATCAATAAGACTTGGTGTACCGTTACAATTACTTTATTTTCTTCTAGTTTATTTCCATGGGATAGAAGATGATCATATTTAGCATGTCTTATTTCTTTATTTTCTTCTAGTTTACTCCCATGGGATAAAAGATAATCATATTTAGCATGTTCTATTTCTTTATTTTCTTCTAGTTTACTCTCATGGGATACAAGATGATCATATTTAGCATGTCCTATTTGTAATGAGAGTTTATGAAGTGTTTTTCATAAATATTTAATTTATCTTATTGTATTGGCTGTAGGCAATATATTGCATTGACCTCTCTAAAATTGTTTTGTATCAATGATAAGAAACTATTTGGACATTTTTTTCCTTCAATTCTATTATTTTTGTATTGTTTTTAATTTAACCATACTTTTTAAATGTATAATTCATATATCATTTAATTTGTTTTGAAGAATTAAATTACTTTTTTTAATTTACAATTTAGTATATTTATACTAGTTTGATTAGACACAATAAATAAATAAAATATATAAAAATTATAATCTTTGTTTCTAATCTCAATTTCTTAGTGTATGAATCCTAGCCAATAAAATAATTATGTGATAACCATATAACCTATCTTAGTTCTCCACAACAAAATTAAAAGCACACATTTTCTTAAATCAATATTTTAAATGTGCAATATACTCACACATAGAGTTTAATCACCAATTATAATTTTGATTAAATTAATTACGCTTAATTTCAACTTTGACTTAAAATTTAAATCCTAATTAAAGTTGTATTTTTTTAAAACCTAATTTCCTAATTTTCCTATTATCTGAATTGAAAGCCATTTGGAGGCATTCAATTAGGTTGGAGGAGAATTTTGAAGTTAAATAATTTTTGTAAAGCTTGGGAGTATTTTGGATTCACTTTTTCCTTCGGGATTGTATCAGATCTGTTCATCAATTGTTGAGGTAGGATTTTGGAACTTTGTTAATTCCATCTTTTCAGATCTGTCTTCTATGCATCTGAATTTGCTGGGATCCTGTGTTTGAAACTTCCTTGGTTGAAATTGTGTGATCATTTTGTTAAAATATGAAGGAAAAGGGTTTTGGTATAATTTTATTATTTTTCTTTCCCTTTTTTCTGTCAGATCTGCATTATGGGCTTAAGGGTTTCATTAGAATAGTCTGGTTTGTGAATTGTTGTTAGGTTTTCAAATCTGAGCAAAAACTCCTTCCTATATGAGAAATCTTTGTATATTCACCAAATGATTGTTGGGCGTCAAATCTGTATTGAATTCTTACTCATGATCGTTAAATCATACCTTTGCCAATTTACAATCCATGCCTTTCAGCTCTGCTAGAAAATTAGATAATAGGGTTAAATCACATGCTAGAAAAACATTTGGTCAATAATATATATATATATATATATATATATATATATATATATATATATGAGTTTATCTTTTGTTGTTGTAATAAAAAAACCAGTTGCTCAAAAAATACCCAAACTAATGAATATCTTATTTTATTTTCGTATTAAAAAAAGAAATTTAAAAATAATTTTTTTTTAAAAAAAAACAAATATTTTAAATGAGGGGGCGTAGGGGGGACCACTGGCACCCACTGCCACATCGGCAGTGGTCTCGCTGCCTCGGCAACGACACCCACTACCGTACGATGGTGGTACCCACTACCGTGGGCATTGGTACCCATTGCCACATCGCCAGTGGTTTTGCTACCTCGATAGCGAAACACACTGTTGCACGGTAGAGGTACCCACTACCGCAGGACAGTAGTACCCATTGCCTCGACAGTGGTACCCTACCGAGAGGCATGCAAGGCCTGCATATTTTCTTTTTAAAGTTTTAAATTTATTTTGTTTTATTATTTTATTCAAACTTTACTTTTATTATTATTGTTAGTAATAAATATTAATATTTAATAATTTAGTTCATTAGCATTAATATTTATTAATTAATAATAAATTTCAGTAGTTAATTTCTTAGTTTATATTGTTATTAATAAAGTATTAATATCTAAATCAATATTATTAATTAATATTATTGTTATTAATGCTAATATTTATTAATGAATAAACATGTAACTTTCAGTTATGGCTAATTGTCCTTCAGTTCATCATTCAGTTAATCATGGTTTTTTACTTAGACTCATTATGTCGATCAACACAAAGAATTTTTGTTTAATGATTAAATTTGTGAATCAGGTGTTTTTCTTTTGACAGATTTCTTTATGTTGGTTGTGCTAATTTGTCTGGGGTATTAGTTGGCTTATAGGAAGATATTAGAAAGGGGAGAACTTCTGTTGAGTGAAGGAGACACATGAAGTGCATAAGAGGAGTTATTTAAATTTTATTTTGAATCCTGCATTGAGATTTGAGAAAGACAGAGCAATTGTTGCGTAAACCTAGGGCATGTTTGTATGAAACTGGAAATATAGAACGTAGTGGGTGTTTATTGTATTTCTTTTTTGGGAATGAAGTGTATTTCTGGGAGATGAAATTTGTGTATTTCTAAAAATTTTATTTAAAAAATAACAAAGTATGAAAGTAGTTTGAGTTGGTGCTTAAATCAGTAGTTTGGTATCAGTCTGATTTGGAGTTTTGTTTAGTAGTTTGGTATTTTATTGAGTTAAAGTTATGGAATTTTATTTATTTTGGGTTTAAGGAAGAATTTTTGTTTGATAAGGCTAGGAGATTGGGTCTATCCTCAATCTCTACTGCATCAGAAGCTAAGCAGAATGTACATCATAATTTGTTTGTCTTGCCTGCCCTCTCCTTCGTGATTATCCTCTTAGATTGAGGAACAAGTTTATATATGCACATTCACATGTCAATACTCTTTGATTGAGGAACAAGTTTATGGATGCACTGTCCCTATATGAACATATTTTAGAAACAGATACAAACCATGTTTTAAAAAAATAAAATAAAAGTGGCTAGAAGCCACTGGATATTATATACAATAATAAAGAAAGGAAAAATAACAGTCACAGGCAATGATGAGGCTCCTATTGGAATGAGATTTTGTATCCAAAAGAAAGGTTTGACTTGGGTTGAATTTCAAAGCTTTGCAAAAGTTATGAGATTGGATCTTTGAAGTTATGTTGTGCAATGCCCTTCAACCTATTGATATTGTGATCATAAAAGAAACAAGAAAATGCTTTTTAGTCTCAAAATATATATGCATGAAATGAATCATCAAACAACACACATATGCAAGAGAATTAGATCCTAAGGTCCTATGTAGTGATGCACTTGACCAAATAGCTTATAACCCTCTTATTTAAAAATAATAATAATAACTTAATCTATTGGTAATTGTACACTCTGGAAAGAGATGAGTCATTTGCATAAGTTTCAATTATGCTCTTCATATCCACGAGGATTAGGTAAAGATTGAGAATTTTACACTAAACATTTTTTAGATGTACAAGAGATTTCTAGGCCACCATTAGTGACCTGTAGAACTTCTGAGCTCTTTCCAATGTTTCAAACATCCTAGTTGTGGTGTATTTGTATCTTATCAGTGATGGACCACTTTGGCATTTCCTGGAAAATATGCATTATCTGTACATAAATTACAAGATGAACCCAATGACTGATCATCTTGAATCTAGAGAGAGAAGCACTCAACATCTTTAATTCATCTTTCTTGACTGTATTATTTCCCCATTGTTAGTAATGCCCACATTTTCTCTTTCTTCATGCTTTTTGTTCTCATCCTCTTCCCCTTCTGGATCTTCCATGCAAGTAGCATATTCTATTGGTTGTCCTTGTTCCTTATTCACCATACCCGATTTAAAATATTATAGAACCAACAATAATATGGTCTGATCATACAACCTGGGAAAGTAAGGGTCGATTTTTTTTTTGAAGTTTGCATAGTCTATAAAAAGTAGAAATCCTCACCCTTTCCTATAAAAAATGAGTCTATAGTCAGACTTTGAATGTTAAAACAAGTGCCTCAAAAAAATTGAAATTCATATGATAGAAAAAATTGACAGCGACAGAGTAATAGAGGTATGACCTAATACGATCTCTTCTTTTCAATTTCATTTTGGACTCCTCTGGGATGATTGTGTAGAATTTCTTGGATTGTGTAGAATTTAGAAGATTTTGTGATGATTGTATTCTTTGTAGTTTGATGATTATTTGTTCTTGGAGAACTTGTTAGGATATGCTTTGCAATTTGATGATCATTTGTTCTTTTTGCCATGTTTGATTTGACACCAAGGTTTCATGATTTATGGATTGTATGAAGGTGAATTGCAAGAAATAATTAAGGCGATCATTTACAACATGTTCTTGAATATGTAATTTTGGATATCCGTTTGAGTCTCAAAACCATGATATTTTATATTTTATGTGATTGTTTAAAATACTTTTCTTCTTGGTTGCCATTTAGGTACTGCAAATTCTGCTACCTATGTAGTTGTACAAATTATTTTCCTTTTTCTTAATAAAATCATTAATATTAAAATGTGGTCACGATCTAAACTTTCCCTCTTCATGGCCACAAAGGTAGCATATTGTCGACACTCATCGCTTCTTGAAGTACCATTATGCTCCTATGCATGTGTATCCTTAATCAAGTTCATTGATTTGTGATGCAGGACACCCTGTTTCCATGAATATATAGTTGTACATGAACCCTAAAATAAAACAACTAGTTGTACAATGCCGACATGTGACTAAAATAGATGACATGACAAGACCTATAAAAAGCATAAATTATTTTATGTGTTTTTAGTTTCACCTAGGGCCATCCCTTCAAATTTTAGGGTATGTCGTGAAAGCCAGAATGTTTTACTATTAGTGTTGATTCTATTTTACAACTTGGTTTATTATGATAATTTTGGAAAATTTATTTGGTTTTTGGCTGGTGTGGATGGATGAAATTTGGTTGATATTTTAACTAGTATTTTTAGTTTGATTTTGTAGGCATTGTCCTCTTTTGAATAAGTGACGCTTTGAAAACAAATTTTAGATTGTCTTGTGTTGTTAAGAGTTTTTTCTTGTCGAATGTTCTCAAGGAGTTGTGTTTTCCTTGAACCTGTAAATTTTTTGTGGACAATCAAGACCATGACTTAGATGTCAAAATAGAGAAATAATTTTTCTATCGAATTCGAGACTTACACTTTACCCAAAACATTGGGGTACATCACTTTCAATGACTTGGATATTAATTTCAACATTCTATCATGTCTCATGATGATATATACAGAGGGCTCCACTTTAGAACCCCTAGGGCATTTATCATGTCAGCCTTTTCTATTAGATAGTAGATTTCTTTTCATAGGGGTTTGTTGAATTGGTTGCAAATTGAGGGTTTTTTTTTAAAATTTAAATTTAATTTTCTTTTGAGAAAAGTTTGTACTTTGTAAATGGGTTCATTTGCTTACGAATTCAGTTTTCAACAGGTATTGTATACTTTTGGTGTTAAACATGGAATAATTCTCAAAATTTTCATCAATGGGGGCTTTTTTCTAGTTTTGAATACATTTGATTTTTTAATAGTTTTTAAAGTTTTCCACAAATCTGTTAATTAGCAGGGTTTATTTTTATAAGGATTTGTTTTGTGATTGAATTGATGTGAGAAGATGCAAGACATTTTTTTTTAGCGTTGTTTTTACACGTCGATTGCTAGGACCTCAAGATTCAATTTCCTCTCTTAAAAGAATAATGATGTTATTCCCAAGTTTCTCTGGGGTAGTGGTGCAACCTTCTTGGTTACTCAATTGAAGATAAATGTGAATGTTCACAAGGAGGCCTTTGCTGGTACTTTCAAGACATCAAACAATAAATTTTTTTTAGTAATTTTTGCTATTTTCTGATTTTATCAAGACTGTGATTAACTAAGGATGCAAATTTGTGTTTTAAAGATGATTACTTTCAGATCAATTTTAGATTTATGACATAAATTAAAAGGAATAGGGTAACAAGAAATGAAGTAAATTGCTGAAAACCAAATCCTAACGGACATAAACCATTATTGATCCTTCCTTGCGAATTGAATGACAGAGAAATTTGGAACAACCCACGAAGTATAAATCAGACAATGTCACAATTCTATACCCAATGGATGCAATCGTTTGGAGAGAAAAGGTATTCACTCATGCAAGATTTTAAAAACCTATCAAATCGTGAAGCCACCAAGATGTGCGCACACATGAGATAGATTTATTATTGAGCCCAATAGATGATCTTTCCCATACATTCATCACAACAAGGTAGATGAACAACAACAAACTCCAATTTAATGAAACGTAGATTTGAAACACAATAAAAAAGTTGGCTCTTTGAAAAAGAATGAACAAGCATAGACACATTCATCAATTTTGCATAGATAGCAGAAAATATCACACCATGAATGAAGCACCAATTTTAGATCTTTATTCCATTAATAATCTAACCCTATTACATTGATTTTGATTACAATATATAGAGTTCTGGTCTACAAAATTTGAATGCCAAAATTAGGGCATCAAAGACTCTAAAAACAATGAAAATAAACTAAAACTAAAGATTTGCTGAAGGAAACTATTGCTAACTCATACTAAATAACTTGCATGGATTTTCAATCCATTTACAATTAGTTTTCCCTTGCAAAAGGAATCAAACTCGTTAATAAAGAAGAGAGAGAGAAGCTGGAGTTTCGTTGCATGCAACTAGAGTCTTCTTCGTGATCTCTGAGTTCTCCCTTGGAATCTTCACTTGTGGTTCTCTTCGAGGTGAGAACTGATAGAGGACAATTAATCCTTCCAAAATGAACTCCAGTTAGGCATCCATTTGATCTGATGTTCAAATTCCATGCAAAAAAAGTGTTCTCGCTGAAAAAGCCTAGAAATTCGGACCCTCACCTCTGCACTGGAATTTTCCAAAGGAAAATTTGACTAAGTGTCAAAATAAAAAATTGGAGACCCTAAAATTTTGGCCCTTTTGAAAGGCCAAAAACTAGCTTTTGGAAAAAATGGCTAAGTGTGAAAAACTGTATTTCTAAAAAATGGTGGTCTGGGTTTGGAGTCAACTCGGGAACACTTTTGGATGAGCGACTCTTATCCTTTGAACTATCTCTTGTACTTCTTCATAGTTTATTTCCCACCTCTTGACTTTGTTGGTCCATCATTCTTTCTTCTCTCTAAAAATGGTCAATTCGGAAGCAAAGAACTTGATTTATTCTTCGTGTTCAAACATCCTCTGCATGTCTTCCTTTGAATAGAATAGTTGGTCGAGGGCCTCTTTAGTGCCAATACCTGCCAGAATATCCTTGAATTTCTGTATCACCTCCTTTGTTGGGTGTATGATCTATTTACCTTGGTCCCAATATAGTTCTAAGCCGATACCTGTGAAGAATCCTTCTATTTCTTCTACTCATTCCATAACTTCTTTCTATTTTTCCAGTATGCAGGCTAGGCACTTTTTGCAAACCTTAATAGTTTTGGCTATGCTCTTAATCTGGATTTTGAAGTTGTCCAACTCTTCACCCTCATATACCTTAACTAGGATTTGGAAGCGTTGCTTCTTGATTATCTTGAGGTCTTGGAGGGAAGCTTTCCATTTGGTTACTTCAGAATCTAAACCCTCCTCACTCTCCATCAGATCAATCAACTTTGTGGTTTCAATTATAATGACTCTGTAATGCCTAAAAAATAGTCAGATAACCCCTTCTCCATACTTCTCAAAATCATTCTTCCAATCAACACTTGCATGAATTAAAGAAGGGGTCACACTAGTCGGTAAGCCTGGAGTAGCTCTCTTTTCTAATACAGCCTGTAATGAGGCCTCTGGGCAACTTGGGTCAATGAGACCCACCATCTTATGAATGAATTTCTTTAAAGCCTCATTTTTCTCTGTTAAGGACTTGATGGTTTCCTCATCTTTTCTCATGAATCCTAGAGCATGTTCAAGCCCTAGGGTCGTAGTGTCTTACTTCCTTCCCTAGTAGGCTCCCCTAGATCTACGTCTTCAAATGTATAATCCTCAGGGGTTATGGTGCAGAGCACCCTAGGGTTTTAGCTTCGAAGCCCTAGCTGTTTAGCAATGGTGGTCCGGGAGCAGATCACAGTTAGCAGTCAGTCTCTATCCTAAACATTAATAGTTCTTAACTCCTAGCGAAAGAGCGGGTCAGTCGTGCAGTCGGCAGATGATCAACGGTTAACATGAAATAGCTTGCGATGAAGCGACAATGGTTATCGCAAAGTCGGTAGATGCACAGCGGTTAACAGGAAACAGTTGGCGATGACGCGACAAGGCTTATCGCACAGTCGCAGGATGAACAGCGGTTAGGTTGAAACAGTCACGACAATGCGATGACAGTGTATCGCCAAGTCGCAAGAAGGTCGGCGGTTAAGTTACTAAGTGCTACGATAACGCGACAACAGTGAGTAGCAAGGTCGCAGGATCACAGGCGGTTAAGTCACTCAGTGTGGCGATGACGCGGCAACAGTGGGTAGCAAGGTCGCAGGATCACAGGCGGTTAAGTCAAAAAGTGTTGCGACAACGAGATGACTGTGAGTCGCGTGATCGCAGGATAACAAGAAGTGAAGTTTATCAGTACTGCGATATCGCGACTAAAGGAAGATTTGACTTGTCAACATTGGAAGAAAATGCCAAGATAAAAAGAGAACGCCACGGAGGAAAATGTTGTCCACGTCGACAGCCATGCTGAGAATGATGACAGTTGCAGGAGGAAGATGAAGAGCCGAGGTAGTTAGAATCTTTAGACGGCGGGTAACCTAGAAACGGTTACAAATCAAGAATAGGCTGAATATATAAGCAAGGAAGGAAACTCATACCAGGGGCTAGAGAGAAGTTGGAGAAGTTAGCGACTGAGTAGACTAGCGAAGAAGTTTTCATTTTGCATTATAATTTTCTGGTTTTCAATAAAGAATAGTTTCCTGCGTGTTCTTCTGTTGTGTGCAGACTTCTGTAGAGTAGGATTTTGAATTCAGTTAAGTCTCATGGATGCTTTTTGACTCTTATAATCCATCCTATGGAGTGTGACCTTCAAGAAGCATCCCTCATGTATTTTATTTCTGTTTCTGTGTTTGGGATTGAGGAGAGGCTAGTCAGAATTGTAGACAAGTCCTAGGCAAGCTAAATGGTCTGGCTAGAGAACTTGTAGGAGAGAGAGATAGAAGGAGAAGGTGCATGACTGACTTTATTCAGTCATGGAGAGCAAGATAAGATGAAGAGTGAAGCATTTCGGTGGGTAGGAAACCTAGGAGAGAGGGAGTACATAAATCCTTCTGGTTAGGGTCTGTGAGTAACCCTAAGAGGCTCAAGTGTGAGTCTAAAGGATCCTGAAGTGAATAGGGTCCAAGGTGAGACTCCTAAGAAAGACTAGGAGTCTAGGAGCAAGGTGACCTCCCCATCAGGTTATTTGTGCTTGAGGGGTGCTAGTAGAAGGAACTGCTACCTATGCTTTCCAGTGACCCCTTGTGTCTTGGGTGACATAGGATATGGTCCTTGTTGGTATGTTGGCCTCTACCTGATGGAAGGCTTGCCCCAAGAATTCCATACTTGTGTCTTCTCCGTCCTCTTCATCCATGTAAGCTCTTTTCCGAGGATGAATCTCCTTAGTAAACCAAGTAGGTTTACTAAATGCGGTAACTGGCTCATATAGGGCAATATGGAGGACCGAAACAAAATTTTGTGATCCAGGAGTCACCTCCTCCTCTTCCTCTTCATCATGTTCACCTTCCTCCCTACCTTCTCCCTCATGCATTTCTTCTTCGTGGCTTTCTTCCTCTCCCTTTTCTTCTTCTCCCTTCTCTTCTTCTCCTTTCTCCTTTTCCACTATAGTATCTTGTTCATCTTTATTGACCTTCATCCCCAGAGGAGCTGACTAATACTTATGCATTAAGGCTAGTCATGGCTCTGAGTGTGGTTTTGAAGGGGGATGCAGCTTCTGTGCTCATCGACACTTGGGGAGTTAGGATAAAACAAGGCAAAGGAACCGATGGTGGTGTAGGCATTGGCATCGTAAGTGGTGGAGTAGGAGTAGAAGGAGTCAGAATGGGAGGTCAAAGAGTAGAAGTTGAAGGAGGCGGAGTTGGCGTTGGAGTTGGGAGAGAAGGCGATGGAGTAGGAATGAGAGCTGGGAAAGAGGTTGGTGGAATGGGAATGTGAGGTGGTGGATTTGATGTAGAACTATCTCTTGCAGCTTTACCTCCTTCTAAATTCTGGGCAGTGGTGGCATCTTGAGTTTCAGGCCCTTGGCCAGTGTTAGAGCCCACCCCTGTGACATGCATGTTTAGTGTGGGATTACTCAATTGGGCCAGGGGTGGAGTGAGGATTACTTGAGGCTAGATGAGTGTCGATGTTCCCATGTCAATTCCTATCATTGAGTCAGTTGTATCCTTCCCATGGTCTGCAAAGTCTTCTAGGCATTCAAAACCAGAAATCTAGAACTCATCTGACCCTAGGGTATCCAAAGGATTTTCCTTCTCTTTTGGATCCTCTGTATGTTTCCTTGTGATCTCCTTCTTCCTTAGAGATTCTTCCTGAGACCTTGTCCTTTTTACCACAGGTGCATCTTCCTCTTCTAGTTCCTCTTGTACATCTTCCAATCGCGGAGAGGCGAAAGCTCTCTTTCTTTTGTAAGTCTTCTTCCCTTCTCTAGTGGTAGGGGGAGATTGGCTAGAAGTGGAAGGGCCTTCATCTTGGGTGGCATGTGATGATCCAACAGGAGGATCTATCTTCCCTATCATCATATATTTTGGGTCCTTGTGCCTAGGATTAGGACCATACTCTACTGGACGTTTATGCCCATACACTGTCCCTGGCTTCTGAGGTGGGGCCTTCTTATCTTGGGGCACTGTGGACCTTTTTCCGCATTTATTATCTACCTTCTGGGATGGATCTATTAGTGTCTTCATGGGAAAAGGATCCATTTGATATGGCCTATTCATCCATGCCTCGGTCGTCCTGACCACATGCCTTTCTCTGAATTCAATATCATCATTTTCATCCTTATCTATCTCTGCATTCAAGATGAGCCTGTTGTATAACTTATCCAGAGTATAAATTGACTCTAGCAGCTTATTTGAGTCCTTTTCCCAAAATTTGGGCAGGGGATACTGATCTCTAGAGCTGCTTGTGCTAGTGTGAGGGACATCTTGCAATAATATCGGATCCTTACCTCTTGGCCATCCGCGCAATTTATCTAATGATGTTGAATGTGTGGCTCATGGATGTAACACTTGTCAATGATATGGTTGTATGTGCCTATTGGGTCAAATCGGGCTCGAGCGATTTTATATAGTTGTAGTGGGAACTCATCCCACTTAAAGGCCAAGGACTTGCAGATTTTCATGTCCTAGAGAGTGTAGGGGCCTAGGAAAATGGGGAAGTCCCAACAATGCTTCTTCTTATGTTTTATGTTCTCATATGCATCCACAAGCTGTTTGGTCATTTCTAGAATGATTACCCAATCAGATGGGTACCAGGGTAGCTTTTTTGGGTTTAGGGTAGATCCTGTCACTCAGATATATGTGAAAGTCCTAAACTGTATGTAGTAAGCCCCTATGGCCCTCACTTTGGCAGATGCTTCTCCTGATAGTCTCTTTGTGAAATCACCTTCTATTGATCTGATGATTGCAAAGATAAAAGCATCATTCTCTATCCTATAATCCATGCTATCTTCTACCATATCTGCCCTTCGAACTAGTTCCAGATAGACAATATGAGGCCATGCATTTGGGTCATTGATGTTTCCCCTTTTTGTGAGCCCTGGATAGTCTGCTTGTACACTATATATGTACTCATGTAGAATTTTGGATTGTTCTTAACCGCAATCAGTTGCTCATCTAGTTTGTCACTTATGATAGTGACCCAATCAAACTTGGCCTTACAGTTCCTGATCTTCTCTATCAGTAAGATCATCTTGTTCTCAAATTGGATGGACTAAGGTAGTCCATACACTTAGCTTATTAGTATTACCACTACCTGGATGTCATCTTTTAAATAGCCCCTTTAGAGGTCTATCTTGTCCAGTTTGTTCTTTGAAAGAGGTTGCTTGAGGTATTCCTGATTTGCGATCACATATGGATCCTCAACTTTGTTCCTGAACTAGCTTATCCCCTTTTCTATGTAGAAATCATAGAATTTGTCCACGCCCTTTTGGAGATGGAAGACCTCTTCTATGTTGTCCGGTCTTATGTCCAGAACCACCTGTCCTTCTGTATTTTTAACCACCCTTTCATCTGATATGTAGTGGTTAGCTAAGGTCATGATCAGATCGGAAGACATGACTGCCACTAGATGGGCTGATACATTAACCAGTCTTGATAGGACCAAGGAGGTATAGTCTTCAGACCTTCCCACTGATTGGGAACACCTTACTAGGAATTGATCCCCGACCACATTCCTGATGTCGGTATCCGTGATTTATATGTGTTTGTTCCCTATTTTTGAAGGGGGTGATTTCCCTTGTGGGTGATCCCACAATAGTGGGTTACACTTTTTCGGAGGAAGAAATTCCTCACAAATCTGTGAGGTGGGAGGATTTAGTTGGGTAATTTCGATGGAAATTACCTGATTGTTTCGATCGAAACATTCATAGTTTCGATCGAAACTACTTTTTTTGCTTAGTTTCAATCGAAACTAACCTAGTTTCGATCGAAACTAAGTTAGTTTCGATCGAAACTAAGCTAGTAAAGATTTTAGTGGGATTTTGACCCATATGCATGTTAAAATAAGAAAGTACTTTTGATAGAAAGTACTTTCAATCGAAATTAATTAGTTTCGATCGAAAGTGCTTTCGATCGAAACCCCCAAAATTGAGGCTATCTGCAAAGGCTAACAAAAATCTGCAGTT
This sequence comes from Thuja plicata, assembly GCA_018584345.1. Lineage (NCBI taxonomy): Eukaryota > Viridiplantae > Streptophyta > Pinopsida > Cupressales > Cupressaceae > Thuja > Thuja plicata. The sequence continues at coordinate 664,710 of MU227121.1, read as the reverse complement.
TTCACGGCTTCGGGGCTCAAGCATAGGGATCAAATGGAAGAATAGGGACACCTCCTTTTGCATCACACAAGTACTCTGAATGAGATTTCTAACGAATATAGATTTGACAAATTTTGATTTAATTAGGTCTATGTATTTTGACGTACATCAGATGTAGGTTTTTTATCCAATATAAACTTCCAGGTTTGATGTTCAATGAAAAATAGTAGAAAAGAGAAAAAAAAATTTGAAAAATAACAGTGCCCTCTGGATTTGAGTCTTCATTCTATCAAAAAAAAAAAATTGAATTTCGGTAAATACACAATAAGTTATCAGCTACGCAGTCAACGTATGTCACAATTACAGTTTACTCTACTTCAAACGTTCATAAAATATGCAATAATCATAATAATGTCATCAAAGAAATTGCATGCCCTCCATATGGATGTTACAAAACCAAATTTGAAAGAAGCACATTGACATCTATTTTAGAAAAAAAGTTATGTTGTACGAAGTCATTGTACCTTTTTGAAAATGACATTTTCAGCAACATAGCAGTTTTAGTGGGAGAAAAAAAAAACCATTAAAATGAATTCAAAAAAAAATATATATATATATTTAGAATCTAGACAGAAAATCCTAAAAGACTCTAGTTTACTTCATCTTATGATTTCAAATAGTTTAACGAAAATATGCATCCAAATGTGAAAGTTTTTCTCAAAATGTAGACTTCAATGTCCGTTTAGGCAAAAAAGTGTAACCCACTATTGTGGTATCACCCTTGTACAAGTACTTCATCGGGGATGCTGTTCATTTCTCAGGTATTTGTGATAGGGAAAATGCAAGTATCAGTATCTTTATTGAAATAAAACTAAAAAAGAAAGAAAGAAAACAAACTAACTAAGAAAAATAGAAGCATAGGGCTCTTAAGTAGCCAGAAATGCATTTTTTTATTTTTCCATTTCAAGATTTTGGACCTTGAAGACAAGATCAGGGTCCAAAAAGGCCAAAAATATGATGAACGATGTTTGGAGAAACAAGCCCTCTCAAACTTTCGGTGTGCAAAAGTCCAAAAATGGTTTCAGACTTTGAAAGTCTGAAACCTTTGGAAGAAGGACATTGTGTTCGGTCATTCGGCCTTTCGGCGTTTCGTGGGTTTCAGACATTTCTGAAGTCTAAAACACCGATGCTACCAAAAGTGTAAAATGTAATTAGGTGTAAAATTCTCAGGGAAAGGAATGTTTTTGGCCTTTCGAAGGCCGAAAACCCATGACTAGCTCGCAACACTAAAAAACCTAACTTCTTAAAGAAACAAAATAAAAGGTCAAAAGAGGAGAGCGACCCCTCTACCAGTCCCAGAGTGAAAACCCTAAGGACCTAGGAGGGAGAATGAACTGACTAGGTCAAAACCCTAGACAAAACAAACACAATACAAATGAAAATAAAAGAAGAGCTCGACAGGAGGAGAGGACAAAAACCCTACCTGTTAAACGCGAGGTGAGGGAGGACAACAACCACAGGGCACGATGAGAAACTGGCAAAGTACAACGAACAAAAGAAGCAAAAATTACGCGGAGGAGCGAGGAGACATAGGAAAGGAAAAAGGACAAGTGAGAAAGAAAGAGCGCCTGAGTGTTTAAATAGCCCGTGGATGATGTCACTGGCCTTCAGCATTTTGGAGGCCGAAACACTGAAAGTCGGGTGACCTCATCCATGTTTCGGTATTTCGGAGGCTGAAACACTGAAAGGTATGAAGCTTCTACCCTTCGGCCTTTCAATATTTGGGTGACTGAAACACCGAAAGGGTCAGGCTCGGACCTTCAAAATTTTTAGAATTTTGGGGGACTTTGGGTCCTCCGAAATGCTGAAAGGGCAAAAAGACCAAAATAATATTCTATTCTTCTCAACATGCCCCTCAAGAACCTAGTTCAAGTAAAAGAGCGAGGGGCAGACCCCAAAACCAAAAGAAATAACAGGGGTTCCCATGGTCATAGGACATAAATGGGGTGTGTGTTCTGGACCCAGAACAAATAGTCCCGACAAAAGGAGGAATGACTGTGACATTTCTTTAACATCAAGACCCTTCTAGATTCTAACTTTACAGCGGAACGAGAACCAAGAGTCGTTCGTCTTGACCATCTTTCAATGAATTCCCAGTTGAAGCTTCCTACTTGTCTCCAGTGTGTGTTCACATGTGTTCATTGCTTAACCTTTGATTATGGAAACTAGAATGTTTGTCAGTTGTTCCCAACCTTTTCCATGTAGACCAAGGCTTCCTGTAAAGAACTTTGCTGCCAGTCAGGCGTCCATAGGACCAAAAAAGTTTTCCCCAAATCCCAAATGTAACCTTTCTCTACTATCAGATGGGTGTCCATAGCCCCAGTAGAGGTTTTTATATTCACCCTTGTCCATTTTGTTTGCTAGGCTGGAGTGATGTAGTATATTTATTTTATTTGAGACAATTCCTCATTCTCTTCTTTTTGTAGGAACCGTATCAGGATCTCGATGTATGTAGTTCTATATATTTAGGTTCATACTATCTTCTTTGATCAATCCGAGCAACGATTAGACTGTGTTACTTGGATTTTACACTTGTGACCTCTTCGGGCCATTTTCTTTTGTATTCTTGTTTCTCTCTTCTTTAGTTAATCTTCTTTTCCTCTTGCCTTCGCATTCACTAGACTTGGGTTCTGGGATCGGTGGGTACCCAAATCCACGCACTAGTGGTGGTCTCAACTGACAAATGCTAGAGAAACCAATGCTCTAGGGTTCCATTTCTTAGTGTGCTTGTGATTAGAATGACCGAGCATCGAACATCTTTCTAATTTTCAATGATAGATACCACCACTTTGACTTTTGGAACGTTCTCTGCACTATATGTTTCTTTTGAGAATTTAACTAAGAAATACCTCTGCTCTAATTTAAGGACCACTTGGAATGAATCCAAGGCACACTGACTCAAAGCAAAACAATCGCCGACAAAAGAGGGGAACAACCATAGACATAAGAAAGGGACGGACAACGGGGAAAATGAAAGAAAGAAAGAAAGAAAACAAAGAAATCAAAAAGACTATGATACAAGGGACGGAAGCCAGTCTCGCTTAGGATATGAAATAATGTTTAAGGAATTTCCCATTGACTAGCAATGGGTTCAACTCTCTGTCTAAGGTGATGATCCTGAAAGTGTTTTCCCCCAAGATCTCTGATATCTAATAGGGGTCTGCCCACAATTTTTTAAATTTGGTGTGGTTGCCCGACTTTTGTTTTGCCTTGTCCCACATGAGGACAAGGTCAGAGATCTTGAAAGCTTTAATGGTGGATCTCTTTTCAAACCACCGCTTGATGATGGCCTCATGCTTTGATATATGCTCCAGGGCCAAAGTTCTTTTCGATCCTCTAGGTTGAGGAGGTTCATGAGTCTAACTTGCACTCGATCTTCGCCTCCCATGTACTGGTCCATAAATCTCAAAATTGGGATTTTCAAGTTCATAGAGAAGATTGGTTTCAAGCCATAGACCAGTTGGTATGGGGATTTCCCCAAGGCATTCTTTATCCTCACCTGGCCTGTCCATAGAGCGTATTTCAGTTGTGTGTGCCAATCCCGGGGATTGTCATCGAGGAGATGTTTGATCACCGTTGTCAAGTTCTTGTTTGTAGACTCTGCTATGCCATTGCCTTGTGGATAATAATTTGAAGAGAATTTGAGGATTACATGGTTTTCAAAGGCCCATTGTGTGAGCGAGGCGGAGGAGAAAGAGGGACCATTTTCACATACCAGATAGAACGACATCCCAAACCTGATTATGATGCACTCCTCTAAGAACTTGGTTACCACTTCCGTGGTGCAATTATTCAGTGCCTAGGCCTCCATCCAGTGTGTGCAATAATTAGTAGCCATTAAAATGAACTTGTGTCTTGCAGATGAAGGGGGGTTAATCATTACAAAAAAATCTAAGCCCCATTGGGCAAACAAACGTACCTCATTTACTGGCTGTAAGGGCATTGTCAGATTTCTCTCTCAAGTTGCACTTGTTTGGCAAGTTTGGCATGATCTTACGTGTTCTCTAGTGTATTTGAACAATATTGGCTAAAAATACCCTACCCTTAAGATTTGGTGAGAAGTTTCTTCAACTGACCAGTGTCCTGTCCTATATCTGTCATGAAAATCTTCTAGGACTTGCTTTGCTTTGATCCTGTCCAAGCACCTTAGGTACAAACCTTCATAATTGCATTTATAAAGCTATCCATTCTTCAACATGTAGGAGATGCTTTTTATTTTCAAGGCTCTTCTCTATGATCCATTCATCCCTTATGGGCAGTGATTTTGTAGTAGGTAGTAGAGTACATCTTGATACCATATATCGGTGATCACACCTTGATCGGTGTAAGTTTGGCATACTAGACCCTCTTCCACTTCAAAGATTAGTCTTGTTAGGCCTTGGCCTCTTGCTAATTTCATTGTTTGGATTTCTAGGTCAAATTATTGTAGGATTTCCATCTATTTTCCTCTTCGCTCTTCTAGCTCATTTTTCATTAGAAGAGATTTTACGACTGCGTCCAGGACTATCCCGAAGACTTTTCTCCTTGAGATGTAGTGCCGCAATTCCTTTACCTCTTTGAAAAAAGTGAAAGATTGTTTGTCTAGGTTGGGGTACTTGACTTCAACATTCTTAAGGGGGAAACTCATGAAGGCTATTGGTCTCTCGTTCTGCCCATCTTTCTTTTGTGTGAGGATTCTGACGCAAGAGTGTTCTGATGCGAAAAAGTATACTTTGAAGGGAATAGTGTAATCTGGACTGACAAGGATAGGGGTTGTAGCTATGGAATTCTTGATGTTTTCAAATGAATTCATTACTGGGGGAGTCCACTCGATCTTAGCACCTTTCTTCAACATGTTGTTGAGTGGTTTTACTATCTCAGCAAAACCGCTGATGAACTTCCTTACAAAGTTAATCTTACTGAAGAAAGACTTCAATTCTTTGCGACTATGAGGTGGTGTTAGCTTGAGAATGGCTTGGACCCGTTCAGGGTCAATCACTATCCCTTTTTTTGAGATTATGTTTCCAAGTGACTTGCCTTCTGTCACCCCGAATACACATTTTTTAGGATTCAAGGAAATCCTGTATTTCCTACATCTTTGGAGGACTCTCCTTAGATCACTTATATGATCGGATCTCTATTTGAAAAATAGTTAGATCATCCATGTAGATGATGATACATTTTCTGACTATCCCTTTGAAGGAATTTTCCATCGCTCTCTGGAAAGTAGCCCCGACGTTGATTAAACTGAAGGGCATCCGTCGATAGGCGATTGTCCTCCACTTGGTGGTGAATGTCATCTTTAATCTGTCTTCCTCTTGCACCATTACTTGATTATACCCTAAATATTCATCCAAGAAGGACATCATTTGGGAACCATTTACTACTTGCAGTACCTCATCGAGAGAAAGGAGTGGGTAGTTATCCTTTTGAGAGGCTTTGTTCATATTTCAGAAGTTCACGCACAATCAAATCTCGTCGATCTTCTTTCTCATGGGTACCAATTTGGCCACCCATGTGGAGTGTCATATGGGGAATATGATTCTAGCATCTAGCAACTTTTGGACTTCCTTTTGTATCAAGGGTTCCATAGTAGTATCAACGGGACATTGACGTTGTTGGAACAGTTTAGAATATGGTTTTAGTGGGATATTGTGCACAATGACTAATGTGTCATATGTTTTTAGTTGCACATAACTCCAAGCTATGACATATCGATATTTTATAAGGAGGTGGACCATCTCATCCTTCTCCTCTTTGGTACATACTCTCCCAATGTGAAGTTCTCTCGACTCATCTTCGATGCCAAGGTTGTACGCTTCGTACTATTTACCATGGGGTGGTATGTCTGGATGTCTTTTCATAGTAGTCCCATTCCTGTAAAAAATCCTCTTTGTTTCCACCATTCCTTTGGTTATGGAATTGGTCCTTAGGTTTATGATGCCTTGATCATCGGGTTCCTCTAGGATAATTTCCTCTTCTACCTCTTCCTTCTCTTCATTTATGATATGTTTTTTGAACACATCTGCACACATGATGAACTTAAGGATGTGTTGGTCATCTTGAAAGACTTGGAAATTAGTGATGTTATTTGGGATAGCCGGGGCTGTAGCAATTTCAACTGAGAAATTCTTTAATTTATATTTTCCATTGAGTGTAACGAACTGGCGGATACAGCTAGGGCATCGACGCCGACGTTCTTCCTTCGTGGGATGGCCTTGATGTTGAATGCTTTAAAGTCATTGATCAAGTCCCATGCCTTGTTTTGGTAAGCTGAAATCCTCTTATCATTGCAAGAATACTGACTGCAGACTTTATTGACGACCAAGTGTGAATCTCCTTCTAACGTCAATGCTTTTATTCCTTTTTCGTGGGCCAGGAGGAGTCCACAGACCAATGCTTCGTATTCTGCAACATTGTTAGTGCACAAAAATTGTAATCTATATGCAACATAGAAAGACTTACCTCTTGGATTTATTAGTTTGATCCATGCTCCTTATCCTTGTTTACACTTAGAGCCATTGAAGCGCAATTTCAATATTTGGTACTATTTCATAGGTTTCGAATCATCAAGGACCTTCTTTGAGAATACCTTTCCTTGGAGCTTCTGCTTCATCCCTCTATCACTACCTGAGGAAGTTGAATCTCATTTTCTCATCCCCTACATATGTTTGAGGTTGGGGAATTTGGTATTTTCACCATCTTTATCTTTCTGTAGCTCTCTGTAGGGTGGACACGCTCCATCATCTGAAGTGCTCCAGTCGCTGAATAAGTTCAAGGTAGGGATTTTGGTATCTAAATCTGACTCACTGTCTTGACTTTCGGTTAGGGCATCTAGGTCCACTAGGTTATCTTCCCTAGACATGGTGCCACCTTCACTTTCAACTTCGAGGGTTTCCCTTTCTGCTTCAGGCTCCCTTAGGGCTTTGACTGGTAGGGCAATTTAGGTTAGCACTAAGAACAACACATTTTGGAAATTGGAGCATGTGAATTCTGAGTGACTTACTTGATGTAACTGACAATACCCTAAAAATAGGAGGATGTTAGGGTTTGCATCTTTCCCTAGGTGCTGCATGCTTGTCATTATACTACTGATAAAGTAATGAAAGATGTCCTCATGGATGTTGAACTCTATTAGGCCCTGAACTAGAATATGGTCTTGTTCTTCAACTTCTCTAATTTGGAACGTGAAAATGTCATCCATCCGATGGGTTCCTAGGTCAGTTTGTGTAAACATAACTTCATTCAGAGCATTATAGTCAGTGATAATCCTCCTTAATTTAGGCTTGGAATCAATCTTAATTTGGTTTTTCCGTCCTTTCCATGGTAGCCATAGCCGGTTAAAATTGATGGACAACCATCCTTTCAAGCATTTGGTCCATTCTAACCTCAGTAGCATTCCGTAAATCTTGGGGATGTCCAATACGTGCACATAAATGTACTCTTGTATCCTTGGGTCAGCAACCAACTGGATATGTACGTCCTTGAGTGCACCAATCACCTTTACTTCTGTCTTGTTGAGCTAAATCACCACTCTATTAGTTTTTTGTGGAATCATTCCCAATTTTTGACAGATGGATAAAGGCATGACATTACACAAAGCCTCATAATCGATCAAGAAATTGTGTAATTTCTTCCCGAAGATCCACAGACTGAGCAGGAATGGTGGTACCTCTATCTTGTCTTTGAACATCACCAGGAAAGCTTTGGAAGTGTTGACGTTGGAGGTGGTCTTTTCACTGCTAGCCATTGTATCTTGCTTTGAATGGTCTAGGGATTTCAGGAGGGCTTCTCTCTGAGAAGGGAAACCTTGCAGCATCTTGAACATGGATATGTTTGACTTTGTTTTCTTTAGTTCTTTGACTGTAATGTATTTGTTATTTCACCATGCTGAGCTCCTCTAACTAGCAAATGTGTTTGGTGGGGATGAGGCAGGAGCATTTAGACCTCTAGGTGGCACAGGATTATTGCTTTCCTGGGGATCTGGTGGAGTTGGTTGTTTACTCAGAGGTATTCCATCGGTCATAGGTTCCTTTCATCTCCGTAGATTATAGGAGTTCTAATGATCATTTTGGAAGGCATGAACTTCAAAGTACTCAGGCTCGTTCTCTTTCTGGAATGGGAACACAAACTCTTCTTCTCCCGAATAGGGGTTTGACAATTCCCCATTTCTAGACTCATAGGAATCGAACATCATGGCGTTGAACTGAATGGATGGTTCTTCTGGATTTTGAGGATACTGGCTATAGGATTTTCTTCCATATCCTTCATTGCCTTGGTATGGACTCGAAGCCCTGACAAAATTGGCCTTCGCAGCCTCACAGGTATTAGCATTATCTATCGGTATGCTACCATTGTTAGGTCGGGTGTTCCACGGCCTATTGGGTCTTTGTTACCCAAATGGCTTATCCTGCATATTGTTGTAATTTTTGTAAGTGTTGAAACTATGATTCTGATTTTGGGGATAAGCATTCAGATCAGCCGGTGCCCATTGGTACCCACTTTGGTTTTGGGAACGATTCAACTTCCTCTTGGTGAGTTTACATGTGAGTTGGGACAAGGTTTTCTTTACAACATCCAACTCAGAGGCTAGGTGAGCATCATGTTTAGTTTGGGGCACAACCCTTTGCTCCACAAATGCTATTTTATGAGCCTCATACCCAGGATACATGATGGATGGTGGTAGGGTTGTGAATGGTTGTGCCAAAATTGGATTTACTAAAGGCGTATGAGTTGCCAAAGATGGACTTCTCATCGAAAATGAATGTGGGGCAGCGATGTTGTTAATGGTGGGCACAGTCACGAAGTTCCCTTCTTACAGGTCCATTTTTTGTGTAAATGTTATGGCTTCATTATACACCTTTTCCATTGTGTCTCTATCCGCGGGGGAAGTCTTCTTAGAAAAATTAAAGTGAAGGGGTCCAGAGCTTTGAGGTAAAATTGTATGATGACTTCCTCTGGTATGGTGTAAGGAGCTTCCAAATTTTGATGCATCTTTTGGAAATGATGATTGAACATGGCGATGGGCTCCTTAGTATCTTTTCTTGTTGTTACGAACTGGTGATGTGTCATAGCAGGGTCCACATACAACTTAAATTGATTAAGAAATTTGGTTTCAAATTTGAGCCATTAAGAGATAGATCCCCGTGGTAGGTTCAGGTACCAGTTGTATGTAAATTCCCCCAAAAGTGTATGGGAATAGACGTCAGACAACATCTTGGTGGCCAATCTCTTTGCGGTTACAAATTTCTTTGAAGGCATGGATGTGCTCTTCTGCTGTCCTTGATTTTCCATATATGAAACATGTGCAAAACTTCTCCAGATTCTTGGGCAATTCATGGAGCTTCCCAATGAAGTTTAATGGTGAGATTTGTGAGTTAGCGAAGAAATCCATTGGACGAGGTTTCTGCAAATTATGATTTTGCAAGTTCTAATTTTGGTTTATGACTGTGAGAACAATAAGGACAATGATGTGTGATTGCTGTCCAAGCGGGTTCTGTGACTTGGTAGGATGGTGAGAGGAGTTCTCTCTTGTCTTCCCTTTGTCACTGCAAGCTCTACGATGGTGAGTGAGTGCAAGGAAGTCACCTATTTTTGGAGATGATCTAAGCACTCACTCGAATCATTCTGAAGAAAAAGATCCAATGTTATCCAACTTTTCAGTCTTGATGCCCTCCTTCTAGCGCCACTCCTATTGAGCGTTGTTTTTACACAAGTCAATTGCTAGGATCTCGATATTTGATTTCCTCTCTTCAAAGAACAACAACGTTATTCCCAAGGTTCTACAGGGTCGTGGTACAACCTGCTTGGTTACTTAGTTGAAGATAAATGTGAATGTTCACGAGAAGGCCTTTGCTGGTACTTTCAAGACGTCAAAATGCAAAACAAATTTTAGTATTTTTTGGTATTTTTTGATTTTATCAAGATTGTGATTAACTAAGGATGCAAATTTATGTTTTAAAGATGACTACTTGTAGATTCATGACAAAAATTAAAAGGAATAGGGTAACAAGAAATGAAGTAAATTGCTGAAAATGAAATCCTAACGGACATAAAAAATTGTTGATCCTTCCTTGAAAATTGATGACAGAGATTTGGAAACACCCACGATGTATAAATCAGAGAATGTCACAATTCTATACCTAATGGATGCAATCATTTGGAGAGAAAAGGTATTCACTTGTGCAAGATTTTCAAAACCTATCAAATCATGAAGCCACCAAGATGTGCGCACACACAAGATGGGTTTATCATTGAGCCCAATAGATGATATTTCCCATACATTAATCACAACAAGGTAGATGAAAAACAACAAACTCCAATTTAAAGAAATGCAGATTCAAAACACAATAAAATAGTTGGCTCTTTGAAAAAGAATGAACAAGCATAGACACATTCATCAATTTCACATAGATAGAAAAAAATATCACACCATGAATGAAGCACCAATTGTAGATCTTTATTGCATTAAAAATCTGACCCTATTACATTGCTTTTGATTACACTATATAGAGTTCTGATCTACAAACTCTGAATGCCAAAATTAGGGCATCAGAGACTATAAAAACATTGAAAATAAACTAAAACTAAAGCTTTGCTGAAGGAAACTATTGATAACTCATACTAAACAACTTGCATAGATTTTTAATCCATTTACAATTAGTTTTCCCATGCAAAAGGAATCAAACTCATTAAGAAAGAAGAGAGAGAGAGAAGCTGGAGTTTCATTGCATGCTACTGGAGTCTTCTTCTTGATCTCTGAGTTCTCCCTTGGAATCTTCACTTGTGGTTCTCTTCGAGGTGGAGACTGATAGAAGACCCTTAATCCTTACAAAATGAAATCCATTTAGGCATCCATTTGATTGAAGTTCAAATTCCATGCAAAAAAAGTGTTCTCGCTGAAAAAGCCCAGAAATTCAGACCTTGACCTCTGCACCAAAATTTGCCAAAGGAAAATTCGACTAAGTGTCAAAACCAAAAATTGGAGACTTCAAAATTTTGGCTTTTGGAGGCTGAAAGGCCAAAAAGTTGAGAAGGCCAAAAGGGCCGAAAGGATGAAATGCCAGAACCTAGCCTTTGGAAAAAATGGCTAAGTGTGAAAAACTGTATTTCTCAAAAATGGTGGTCTAGATTTGAGGAGTCACCTTGGGAACACTTCTGGATGAGCAACTCGTAGCCTTTGCACTATCTCCTGTACTTCTTCATAGTTTATTTCCTACCTCTTGACTTTGTTGATATGTCATTCTTGCTTCTCTCTGAAAATGGTCAATTTGGAAGCGAAGAACTTGATTTATTCTTGGTGTTCAGACATCCTCTACATGTCTTCCTTCAAATAGAATAGTTGGTGCAGGGCCTCTTTGGTGCCAACACCTTCCAGAATATCCTTGATTTTCTGTATCACTTCCTTTGCTAGGCACAGGGTCTATTTTCTTTGGTCCCAATATAGTTCTAAGATAATACTTGTGAAGAAGCCTTTTATTTCTTATACTCATTACATAACTTCTTTCTATTTTTATAGTATACGGGCTAGGCACTTTTCCCAAACCTTAATGGTTTTGGCTATGCTCTTAGTCCAGGTTTTGAAGTTGTCCAACTCTTCGTCCTCATATACCTTAACTAGGATTTGGAAGCATTGCTTCTTGATTATCTTGAGGTCTTGGAGGGCAGCTTGCCATTTGGTTACTTCAGAATCTAACCACTCCTCACTCTCCATCAGATCAATCAACTTTGCGGTTTCAATCAGAATGACTCTGTAAGGCCTAAAAACCAGTCTGATAAGCCCTTCTCTGTATTGCTAAAAATCTTTCTTAAAATCAACACTTTCCTAAATGAAAGAAGGGGTCACACCTGTTGGTAAGCTTGGAGTAGCTCTCTTTTCTGATACGACCTGTAATGAGGCCTCTGGAAAACTTGGTTCTATGAGATCCACCATGTTATGAATGAATTATTTAAAGCCTCATTTTTCTATGTTAAGGACTTGATGGTTTCCTCGTCTTTGCTCATGAATCCTAGAGCATATTTAAGCCCTAGAGCTACCAGTGTCTTTCTTCATTCCCTAGTAGGATCCCCTAGATCTACCTCTTCAAATGTATAATCCTCAGGGGTTATTTGTTCTTGAGGGGTGCTATTTGAAGGAACTGCTACTTGTTCTTTCCAGCGACTCCTGGTGTCTTGGGTGACATAAGATATGGTCCTTGTTGGTATGTTGTCCTCTGCTTGATGGAAGGCTTGCCCCAAGAATGCCATACTCAAGTGTCTTCTCCTTCCTCTTCATTAGTGTAAGTTCTTTTCTGAGGATGAATCTCTTTAGTAAACCTACATCGAGTATGTTTAATAAAGGCGGTAACTGGCTCATATGGAGCAATATGGAGGACCGAAGGAAAACTTTGTGATCTACGATTCACCCCCTCCTCTACCTCTTCATCATTTTCACCTTCATCCCAACCTTCTCCCTCATGTATTTATTCTTCGTGGCTTTCTTCCTCTCCCTTTTCTTCTTCTCCCCTTTCTTCTCCTCATTTCTCCTTTCCACTGTAGTATCTTGTTCATCTTTATCTTGGCCTTCATCCTCAGAGGAGCTGACTAATACTTTTGCATTAAGGCCAGTCATGGCTCCCAATGTGGTTTTGAAGGGGATAACATAAGGAAAAGGAACCGATGGTGAGGAAGTAGGCGTTGGCATCATAAGTGGTGGAGTAGGAGTAGAAGGAGTCAGAATGGGAGGTGGGAGAGTAGAAGTTGAAGGAGGCAGAGTTGGCGTTGGAGTTGGGAGAGAAGGTGGTGGAGTAGGAATGATAGGTGGGAAAGAAGTTGGTGGAATGGGAATGTGAGGTGGTGGAGTTGATGTAGAAATCTCTCGTGCAGCTTTACCTTATGCTATATTCTGGGCAGCAGTGGCATCTTGAGTTTCAGGCCCTTGGCCAGCGTTAGAGCCCACCCCTATGATAGGCAAGTTTAGTGCGGGATTAGTGAATTGGGCCCGGGGTGGAGTGAGGATCACTTGAGTTTGGATGAGTGTCAGTGTTCCCCACATCAATTCCCATTGTTGAGTCAGTTGTATCCCACCCCTGGTTTGCAAAGCCCTCTAGGCATTCAAAATCAAATATCTGGAACTCATCTGACCCTAGGGTATCCAAAGGATTTCCCTTCTCTTTTGGATCCTCTATATGTTTCCTTGTGATCTCCTTCTTCCTTAGAGATTCTTCCTGAGACCTTTTCCTTTTTACCAAAGGTGTGTCTTCCTCTTCTGGTTCCTCTTGTACAACTTCCAATCGCAGAGAGGCGAAAGCTCTCTTTCTTTTCTAAGTCTTCTTCCCTTCTCCAGTGGTAGGGGGAGATTGACTAGAAGTGGAAGGGACTTCATCTTGGGTGGTTTGTGATGATCCAATAGGAGGATCTATCTTCCCTGTCATCCTTATTTTTGGGGCCTTGTGCCTAGGATTAGGACCATACTCTACTAGACGTTCATGCCCATACAGTGTCCCTAGCTTCTGAGGTGGGGCCTTCTTGTATTGGGGCACTGTGGACCTTTTTATGTGTTTCTTATCTTCCTTCTGGGGTGGATCCATTAGTGTCTTCATGGGAATAGGATCCATTTGGTAGGGCCTATTTATCCATGCCTCGATCGTCCTGGCCACATGCCTTGGTCTGGATTTAATATTGCCATTTACTTCCTTGTCTATCTCCACATTCAAGATGGGCTTGTTGTATATCTTATTCAGAGTATAAATTGACTCTAGCACCTTATTTGAGTCCTTTTCCCAAACTTTGGGGGGTGTGGATCCTGATCTCTAGATTTGCTTGTGCTAGTTTGAGGGAAATCCTACAGTAATCTGAGATCCTTACGTCATGGCCATCCACGCAATTTATCCAATGATCTTCAATGTGCAGCTCATGGATGTAAAACTTGCCAATGATATGGATGTATGTGCCTATTGGGTCAAATTGGGCCCAGACAGTTTTATATAGTTGGAGTGGACACTCATCCCACTTAAAGGCCAAAGATTTGCAGATTTTCATATCCTGGAGAGTGTAGGGGCCTAGGGAAATGGGGAAGTCCCAGCAATGCTTCTTCTTATGCTTTATGTGCTCAGATGCATCCGTAAGTTGTCTGGCCATTTCTAGAATGATTACCCAATCAGATGGGCACCTGGGTAGCTTCTTTCGATTCAGGGTGGATCTTGCCACTCAGATATATGTGAAAGTCCTAAATTGTATATAGTAAGTCCCTATGGTCCTCACTTTTGCAGCTGCTTCTTTTGATAGTCTCTTTGCAAAATCACCTTCTATGGATCTTATGATTGCAAAGATAAAAGCATCATTCACTATCCTATATTCCAAGCTATCTTCTAGCATATCTTCCCTTTGAACTAGTTACAGATAGAAAATATGAGGCCATGCATTTGGGTCATTGATGTTTCCCCTTTTTGTGAGCCCTGAATAGTCTGCTCATGCAGCTAACAAGTACACTATATATGTACTCATGTAGAATTTTGGATTGTGCTTAACCACAGTCAGTTGCTCATCCAGTTTGTCACTTATGATAGTGGCCTAATTAAACCTAGATTTACAGTTCCTGATCTTCTCTATCAATAAGATCATCCAGTTCTCGAGTTGGATGTACTGAGGTAGTCCATACACTTGGCTTATTAGTGTTACCACTGCCTAGATGTCATCTTTTAAGTACCCCTTCAGAGGTCTATCTTGTCCAGTTTGTTCTTTGAAAGAGGTTGCTTGAGGTATTCCTGATTTGTGATCACATATGGATCCTCAACTTTGTTCCTGAACTAGCTTATCCCCTTTTCTATGTAGAAATCATAGAATTTGTCCACGCCCTTTTGGAGATGGAAGACCTCTTCTATGTTGTCTGGTCTTATGTCCAGAACCACCTGTCCTTCTATATTTTTAACCACCCTTTCATCTAATATGTAATGGTTAGCTAAGGTCATGATCAACTCGGAAGACATGATTGCCACCAAATGGGCTGCTGCATTAACTAGGCCCGATAGGACCAAGGAGGTACAGTCTTCGAACCTTCCCGCTGGTTGGGAACACCTCACTAGGAACTGATCCCAGTCCACGTTCCTGATGTTGGTATCTGTGATTTCTATGTGTTTGTTCCTGATTTTTAAAGGGGGGTGATTCCCCTGTACATGTACTTCATCGGGGATGTTAATTTCTCAGGCATTCTTGCTAGGGAAATTGCAAGTATCAGTATCTTTATTGAAAGAAAATGAAAAAAGCAAGAAAGAAAACAAACTAACTAGGGAAAATAGAAGTAGAGGGATCTTAAGTAGCCAAAAATGTAGTTTTCGTTCTTTCGGCCGTTCTGAGCTTTTGGATGCCGAAGACAAGGTCGGGGTCCGAAAAGGCCAAAAATGTGATGAACAAGGTTTAGAGAAATAAGCCCTCTTGGACTTTTGGTGTGCGAAAGTCCGAAAATGGTTTTGGACTTTGAAAGTATGGAACCTCTGGAAGGAGGACCCTATCATCGTTCGTATGGCGTTTTGGCATTTCAAGGGTTTCAAACATTTCAGAGGTTCGAAACAACGATGTTGCCAAAAGTATGAAATATACTCAGGTGTAAAATTCTCTGGGAAAGGAACATTTTCAGCCTTTCGGAGGTCGAAAACCTATGACTAGGTCGCGATGCCAAAAACCCTAACTTCTAAATGAAACAAAATAAAAGGTCAAAAAGAGGAGAGTGACCCCTCCACTAGTCCCATGGCACAAACTCTAAGGACCAGGAGGGAGTACAACCTGACTAGGCCAAAACCCTAGACCAAACAAATGCAACACAAACCAAAAAAAGTGCTCTACAAGTGGAGAGGACGAAAGCCCTACCTGTTAAACGCAAGTCGAGTAGGGACAACAACCACAGGGTGTGAGGAGAAACTGGCAGAGCACGATGAGCAAAAGAAGCGAAAAATGCGTGGAGGAGCGAGGAGACGCAGGCGAGGAAAAAATACAAGTGAGAAAGAAAGAGCGACTGAGTGTTTAAATAACATGTGGATGATGTCACCAAATTTTTGCATTTCGGAGGCTGAAACACTAAAAGTCGGGTGGCCTCATCCACCTTTCGGTGTTTCAAAGGCTGAAACACCGAAAGGTGCGAAGGTTCTACCCTTCGGCCTTTCGGCGTTTCAGTGACCGAAACACCAAAAGGGCTGGGCTCAGACCTTCGACCTTTTCAGCATTTCGGGGGACTTTGGGTCCTCCGAAATGCCGAAAGGGTGAAAAGGCCAAAAAATACTCTATTCTTCTCAACAGGCCTCTGAAGAACCCAGTTCAAGGAACAGGAAGAGGGACAGAACCCAAAACCAAAAGAAAGAAGGGGGAGTCCCCATGGTCAGAGGACCAAAATGAGGCGTGTGTTGTGGACCCACAACAATTTTGAAGGGCATAACCCAATTTTCTTTTGGACTGTTTGTTGAAGAAAAGTTGTTGAACGATTATGAATCCTCAATGGATTGTTAATGTTGTATTCATTTAATTTATGTGATCTTTTGAAATAGCTTGTTGGATTTGTTTTATGCTACGTTTGTATTCTTTTGATGTAGTGGATATTTAAATACTTTATTAAGGGTTTTCTTAGATTTATTTTTCTTCAGGGTTTGTTTTTGCTATTAATTTGTTATTTTTTTTTGAGGCATTTGTGTTGCTCTTGGATTAGTTTTTACAGTGGATGTGCAATTGGTCACGAATCTGAACATATATAATTTGCAAGAAAATGTCATGACCTAGGAATTGTTATATATCATTTACAAAATTCCTCTGCATACCATTAATGATCTACTTTGGGTATTGTACAAAACATATCACTTTCTTGAAAATTAAAACTCCTATTGGCTCATTTTTGCACGTACAAAAGCGCACAACTGGTAGTTAGATAATCTTATAGTATTTTTTTAATAAAAAAATTATCAATATTTACATAGGGTTAAGAATAATAATATTATTATTGAAGTTAAACTAATATTATTTCTATTGTTCATTGTAATTATCTTATTAGATATTTATATTCTATAAATATGTATATAAATAATTTAAATAAGGGTAAAGAATCATAATATTATTTATATGTTTAAATTAGTTCTTTTTAAAAATATTAAAAATAATTCTTTAATATTAAGATTATAAAATAATATATTTAATTAAGATTAAGGTTCAATTTTCTCATATAATTTTTTTTTATTCTATATTTATATTATATTTACATTATAATGTAAATATTAATATAATATTAAAAATCTATA